>LKNJ01002640.1:0-29984 GCA_002120245.1 Maccullochella peelii
GGATTGCATGGGTTGTTGCTGACATTTGGTGAAAATGTCATTACAATAGCCAGATTACAAATATATTTACTGAGAAAAATGTTGACGTGTTCAATACTTATTTTACCCGCTGTATGATGACATATCTTGTGTTTCTACGGACACGTAAGGAATTGTCAATATGTCATATTTCTTAAAGGGAGTTTGGGTTAATATTTTCCCCCGGGGAGAGCAGTCTCATTTTCCTGCCATACATCCCCCTGCCTGTCAATAATCTTGTACCCCCACTTTTAACTATAACTAGGTGCCCATGCTCACCGATCCGTCTCTAAACGGACTGAAGTTCGATGGAGATTTAGTGTTTGTCTCGATGTGTTTGAATATGAATTTCTTTGACTATTTTCTCTGAAAAAATTACGACAGCCAGTGGCATAACACAAAATTCGGGGCCCCGTATGTGTAGCCTCAGTGGGCCCCCTTCCCCTTCTAATACCAGGGTTCACACAAAGTCTTGAAAGTTTGGAAAATGCTTAATTTTAACCGTTATGTTTTCAAGGTTAGGAATATGCTTGAATTCGAATATACGCCTTGAAAAATGCTTGTTTTTTCAACATAATCTGGTGTTTTATCATCGACACAGTCACTCATGGAAACCAAACATCTTTTAATATTTGAAATGAAACGATCCTGTCGTCATATTAGTTTGTTGTCTCCTGGCGTTTATAGTAACAATTGAGATGTGATGATAAAGGCTTCGAGAGTCTGGAAATTTTTGATTTAGGTACCTTGAAAGTGTTTGAACTCTTAAAAAAACTGTACAAACCCTGTAATACATCCATTGTCGCGCCTGTTGTGATGGCCATCTTGGTTGTGCCTTGTTCGCTCTTCTCTTGCAGGTTCATGTAACTGATAGTCAGCCCAGGTGATGGTGCTGCCTATCACCTGAGCACAGGTGCCCCCAGTCACTATACAAGCTGCCACCGTAGTCCTCTCAGAGAGACTCTATCCAGGCGCTACACCTGCACACCATGAAGGACAGCAGAGTTAACTTTCTTCTTAGATTCCACTATATTGTTATTGCTTATATTATATTAAGTACCAGTGCAACAAAATAAAGTTTGGCATCTAACCAGAAAGCACAAACAGGACCAGAGTCCATATAGATATATATTAATATAAATGAACGATACTGAACAATAAGAATGAGCCCGTATGGAGTTTGTACAGTATAAATCGATGTAACCTTGATATGTAAAGCATGAACAATAATCCAGTACGCAGAATGTCCCGTAGGATTATTGATAGTGTCAACAATAAAAGAAGCCACGTGGTTCAGAGTGAAATAACAAAGCCTGTTTGTCCACTTCAGTTCTCTGAATATCACAGTGAGGAGTTCAGTCTCTCCGGCTGGTTCAGATAAAACACTCTGCAGTGTAATGACACCAGGACTCCAGTAGAGGGCAGTATGACACCAGGACACAAAGGCCCCTCCAGTCCACATCAGCAGGCTCCATCAAGTGTGAGATTTAGATCACATCATAAATCCATCTCCACCCAAGGCCGGCCCTTGGCATAGGCGAAAAAATAAATAAAATTAAAATGTGCCGATGGGCGCCCTTCCTCATTTTCCTTGCGTGTGGCAACAAATAAAGAAAGAAATACAGTTTGCACCCGGCGCCCCTGCAGCGGTGGCCGGCCTGGCTGCACCTGTTCTCTGGTCAGCATCTGCAGACAGCCACAGCCCCTGACTAACGAGCGGGGGTCAAGAGGCTCATCTCGTGTTTTCATGAAAGAATCAAGATAAACTAAAGTAAACCATTTAGCTCATAATGAAAAAGGTCCAAGCCTTCAGGGTGTCAAGTAAGAACACGTAGGAAAGAGGAGGAAAAGAAACAAATATAAAGGTATCTTGTCTTAACGTTAAAATGCCGTTCTGAACTGAGACCAGAATTTAAACACAAATGAAGCACATTTATATGCAACTGTTGTTGATTAGTAATCGTATTAAATGCTAGATTATAAAACGTCACCAACAGGAGACGTTGTTGAAGCTAAATTAAGACTGAAGATTCGTGCCAAAGAGAAAAGAGCCTGAGGGATATAAAGATGTTTGTGTGTCAATTTTACCAAATAATTTAAATATTTATCTGACAGGGTTTCTGCTGCCGACTTCACTCATGTCAGAGATTCATTTTTACATGTTTTATTCGCGCTGAAGGCTGTTTGGATGCGACATCAACATGTTTAAACGGTAATCCGAGGGGATAAATTTACCACCGTGTCTAATGTCACTCAGCCTGAACGCCAACCTGCACAGACGCTGGTTGTAAAACATGTTTAAAGACATTTAGCATCAAACAAGAACATCAGGACGTTTTCCTCTCAACCATATTATTTTGCTCACTTCCCCTTTAATTCATGATCAATCAGGGATCATTGATTATACTGTTCCATCGTAGATGCTGAACCTCTGACTGAACTCTATTGCTGCTTGATTTGGTGACTTTAATCATTAACTGAACACCTGACACACGTAAGGAGCTGACCTTGGAATAGCTTGAAGGACTTCTGTGATTGTTTTGTCAGTCTGTGTTCTCACCACATTCAGCACACTGTGCTGCCATTATGGATCCATATTTAATGTATTCAGGCTCATATTTCCTCACCACACGCTTTCGAGCTTTTACTGACGCAGGGTTGTCTTATCACTTTTCCATTTCAAAAATCGATCCACTAGCTAACGGTGGCAAAACACGTTTGTCTCAACCTGATGGTGCGTCGTGATTGGCTGGTGATATTCAAATGTAACTGGTCATTAAAATTATGCATTTTAATTTGAAGTTTTTCCATTTATGTGAATTCCTGGGCACATTTGGATATAAAAATAAATAGCTTTGTAAATTACAAAAAAAAGAAATTTAATCTAACCACTTTACAGCACCACTGCCTCTGCGGACCACTAGATGGCGCTCTGTGCCCCCCCCCATTGGGCCCCGGCCTGTCACGGATGTGTGCCAGGAACGGTAGGAGAAGGACCCAAATGCAGACAGCAGAGAAGGCTCAAAGAGTTTTCAAGTTTTATTTAAACTCTTACGTGAGGCAAAACAAGAGGGTAAGTCCAGGTACGCCAAAACACAGGTATACATAGGGAAGGGCTAACGAAGGAATCAGGGGCAGGTGTGCACTGGAAAACAGGTGTGGCTAATTAACAGACACGAGGGCAGAACAAACAGGAAACAGGAAAGACAATACTTCAAAATACAACAGGAAACAGACAAAGACCGCGGATCCTGACACGGCCCACTGGGTGAGAATGGCTGATCTAGACATACAGTAAAGTTGCAAGCTAGCAGTGTGAGTGGGTTTCAGGTTTCATGTGCCCAGCCTCCGCGTGAAGACAAACAGCATCAAATATTTTCCATCCTTCACCATCTTATCTCCATCGTTGTTCCCGTCGCGGTCTCATTAAGTCTCATTCATGCTCTGGGCGCCGGCTGTGTTTCCAGGCGGCTGTATGAAGTCAGCGAGCCTCGGTGGTCATCATCAGTCTGCCGGAGGAGCTGCTGCTTCCAGCATTGATGTTTCCGGACTGTGAAGCTGCTTCCTGATCACAATGGAAGCTAATTTACTGCAAACTGAGACACAGCAGGAACAGAAGACACGCTGCAGAACACATTACAGTTTTATTTCATCTCATATTCTCATCTGAATCACTAAACTAAACTTCATGGTCTGTCCAAACAAGATAAATATTGAACGACGTATATGGTATATATAGAACAAAACAGCCCTAAACATCAGACACTGAGAACAATATCAACATCATGTGCAATATTACTTTTTTTACTTAGAGCAATCTCTGGCACAAGAATTTCCTTCCTGGATTAATAAAGTTCTATCGTATCTTATCTTAAAATGTGATTAAAGTACCAACGTAACAAACATAATTGCCTTATAACACATACAGTAGTGTTTGTAGATTGCCTTTCTCTTAAACTCCTCTTAATTGTAGTTAATGAATTTGTAGCCATGAAGTTTTGTCTGAATCCAATCACTGGCATCTCAGAAACTGTGTTGATTAATGATTCGTAGTCTCTCTTCCTCCTTCCAGCTCTTCATCGTCACATTACTGTTCCACCAAGAGGATAATCAGACAGAACAACAGACGGCAGGTTTATCTGGACCTTTCAACAACATGGCGCTGCAAAGTTCTTTACATGAGACAGAAAGGCGTTAAGAAAGGATTTAAAAGAAACACAAGGCAATATAAAAAGTCACACATGATTGGGATTTTAAAAATATGAAAACAAAATAAAATCGACGATAAAGTCCACACAGGACACGAGTAGTTGTTGGAGGTTTTAAGCTTTAACTTTTCTTCAGTCGCAGTATGTTAGCAGTCCTAAATGTGAAGGTTAGAAACAAAACAGCTACAAGTAGATGGCATTGGATATATATTGACAAGGAAACAACTGTAGGCGAGTATTTCGCATGTCTGTGTCGTTTATTCGTCACGGTGTGTAACGGCTTTAACGAAGAAGGAAACTTGGCGTAAAAAATGAAGCACTTTGACCGCTGCCCTGTGAACTAGTTTCACACAGTAAATTATTTTATAATTACTCCCTAGCACCACCATCAGGCCAAAACCTCCACTTTTTTAACAAGAAATCAAATTCTAACATAAAGTACAGGATGGCCATTTCTATAAAATGCCAAGAAAAGTGATTAATTATGGGATTTGCTATGTGATAATATGGTGAAATAGGATCAAATTAGTATTTTAATGTACAGTTCAGATAAGTGTGTGGAAGCTGACCCACTTTGGACCGAGCAGCACTCAGTCTGTAACCGTGGACGTCCCGAGGAGACGAGGAAGAACGCGAGCCCGGCCTCGTTCCCTCTCCTCTCATCTCCCGTCACAGCTGGGAAAACCTGCAGCTTCGTCCTTGGACCGACCTCCAGTTACCTCCGACGTCTTCTCGCCGAACAGATCTGGGCTAATGAGGAGTCCCAGACTGGGAATTCTGGGAAAGCAGGAATGACCCGTGCAGGCGGAGAAGAGCATTATGTTGTGTCGTTCCCTCGGGTCGCTCTCTGCTGTGGTCGTTATTTCTGAGCAGCTGACGTGTTAATGTAACAGTTTTTTTCATCTAAATGACTGAATCCAAAACTGCCTGTTGTTTGTCTTTTATTGATAGTGTACACCGTCAAATGTCAGAGAGCCCAAAGGTGATTTATTCTTTATGTTTTGTCCGATCGAGTCCAAAAACCTGAAGATATTCAGTTTACTGTGATATAAAACAGAGAAAAGCAGCAAATCCTCACATTTGACTGACCTGAACGAAATATTTGATCATTGAAATTGTTGTGGATTAATTTTGTGTAAATCTATTTATTTCGGAGATAAATCCAAACTTTCATCAACTCGGAATTACTCACTAAAATAACTAAATATATTTACTCAGGTACTAAACTAGAGGAGAACTTTGAGGAAGAGCTCAAACGCTTATGTATATTTGTCTTTTTTGGACGATTTACTTGAGGTGATTTTTTTTGTGTGCAAAACAAACAACAGTGGCATTAAATATGATAGATTATTAAATATAAACTGCTCCTCAAATGCTTTGGTCCAGAGAAATGTACCTGCACAACTGTTTTCAACAGATTACATTGAAATACAGATACAGTGAATCTGAAGCTGTTCGTGCTCCCAAGAGGATGAATCCTAATGTTTTTGGTAACCCTGACCCCCCAGCAACCATGGCAGAATAAAGAAATAAATGTTCTATGATGTCACAATAAAAGACTCACGTATTCTGAAGAGGGAACATCGGAGGAGAGATAAAAGAGTTTAAAGTTTAAAGTTCCCTCCTCGCTGTTCACATCAATCGGAGCTTTTAGCAAATGAAAACAGAAGCTTTTAATGCAATGTTACATTCTGTAATGTTATACAGTCGTTCCCAATCCATCTGGGAATCCACATGGCATCAGTAGCTGTTGTCATATAAAGCTGCATTAAAACATTCTGGATCCTGCATCAGGCCTCTGGTTCTGGTGTCTAACTCTGATTTGAAGCAACAAAAACGCATCGTGTTTTTCAGAAAGAAGCCTCCGAGACCCGGAGAAAACCTCTCTGTGTGGCCTCGTTGGAGCTAAATGTATTCAGGAAACCTGTTTTAAAAGCAGAGCAGACAGACCAGAGTCCCAGCAGAGAGGACGGAGACGGGACACGCCGGCGGGCAGAAGACGTGTCATCGCACAGGGACGGCTGAGCCGCGAGGACGCAAGGTGACCGGAGGACAATGGTTAGAGGACTCTAGTTTAGTTTTAAACTTGTTTAACAGAGCACTTTTTCTTCAGTTTCCTAACAAACTAGTTTATACATTTCTTATAAAACCCGAAAATGATTTCATATCCATTCTTATCCGACAAAACGTCTCAATACTGTAAATTTCTATTTTCACGGAGAAAAAACCCTGAAGATTTGCTTTCAACAAAACAAACCAGCAAATATAGTTAAACTCCGACAGACAGACAGGCCCACAGCTGACAGTCTCCAGCTACCTGTCAACATTTACAACGTGCGTACGGCCAAACAAACAGAGCTGCTGTGTTTGAGGCCAGTTCAGTTGAAGGATCTGTCTTTTGTTACGGCAGAGATTCATCAGAGCCGAGGGAGAGGAAACACCGGAGGGAATTAAAACAGCTCAGAGATAAACTGTTATGACAAGCAGAGACTCTGATCATCACAAGGCCTGAAAAGAAAAACACTTTGAATGGTTAATCGTCCGTTAAAGTGTCTCTGATACTCTTCATGTTACAACCTGCAGGACTGGAATGTCCACATCCAAGATCATTTTAATGAGGCTAAAATTAACCATGAAACATGCAACACAGTATAACACGACAATTTAATCAGATTTTGATTTAGATTTTATTCCCGTAGATTGTTAATATCATTTCTCCTGTTCACAAAACATTTTGCTGTCACAAGACATATTGCAAGTATTTTAACTGGTATTTTTTATCTCTGTCAGGCAGCCAGTCCACCACTTTGGTCCAGAATGAAATATCTCAACAACTATCAGATGGATTGGCATTAAAGTTGGTACAGACATTGACATGATCCCCAGAGGATGAATCCTACTCATGAGTGTTTTCTGATCTGCCACCTCTACGGATAAGGTTTGTTTTGTTTTGAATGAAAAACTACTTGGTTAAAGTTTGGGAAAGCCGGTCCTATGCCGGCAGGAGGTCGCCCGCTCTGACCTCCTCCTGAAAAGGTTTTGTGGCAGTATAACAGTGTCATGTTACCTCCACCAGGGGCAGGCTTGTCTCCTAAAAACTGTGTTCATATACTGCTAATGTCACAACGTCAGCCAACGTCTCGCATATTCTCATGTCTACTTTGTTCTCCTGCCATATATTACAGTAACTCTCCTGTCATGTCAGATCCCGCCACTCCCTCCTGCCCTGCAGTAACCCCATTTCCCACCATTCCCCATCACCTGACCTCCCCCACCTACCTGCACACCTGTTCTCACTTTTCCCATCAGCCCTGCAGTGTATATATATGCCGGCCCATTCCCATTCACTCTTTGCCAGTGTGTCTATTGTGCTTCCACCTTAGCCACCTGGCCTGCCTGCCTGTATGACCCCCAGCCTGACCCGTTTGCTTTTGCTTTCCTGGGTTTGACTTCTGCCCGTTTTTTGGATTAAGAGTAAATGTAAACTTTTACTTATCCTGCTTGTCTCTGAGTCGTGCATCTGGGTTCAAACCTGTCTTCTCACTGAGCCCTTTGTAGCTAATTTGTTTACTCAATTACATTTTGAAAGGAAACCTAAATGCTGCCTGGCTTATGTCTTTGTAGGCAGAGCTCCATTTATGTACTGCACACAACTCACAGGGAGGAGGTTCAGGGTGGATGGTGGACTCCAGAAACCAGGGTTTGCATCCTGAGTCTGTGTCGTAATAAAGTAAACTTTAAGGTACATTTGACTTTTTCTATATTTAACCAAGACCTTTCCCTAACCCTTAACCAAGAGCTGTGAGTGCCTAAACACGACTGTAAATAAGTTTTGTCATGCTTTAGTTGCTACCAGTGGATATTGGTGGAAAACAAATGAAATACATGTGCAAATATGTTCAATATCAACATTTTGCAACTTGCCAAATTATATTGACAGAAAATGTAATCTGGGTTTAGTCTAGTTGTATATAAATGTGATTTAATATATGAATATTAACATATCACTGGTGGAAACACCTATACATGGAGAGGTTTCTTGTACTCTTGTCCCCATTAACTTACATGTTGATATTTTTACTTGAAATCTAGTTTATTATTAAATATACTGACTCTATAACTGATTAGATTGTCTATATATTACCTATTTTAAGGCAGCCATGTTGGCTTCACAACAGCATTAGACTGCTGCATTGCTAAAACAGGACATTTTGGCGTTCAGGTGCAGTTGCACCATTTGCAGTTTGATCCATTTGATTGGATACTTTTTTAATTTAACATATGGATCCATCTCAAATCTGTGAGATGAACGATCGAAAACATGGATGCCTGACTGACGAAGGGCAGCCTGGTCCTGTCATGCCACACATGACATGAACTGTCTCGCTCCTTTTCCCTTTTTTATCTTTGCAGGCAGCGCCTTCACCACAGGTACATCAGATGACTTCCTGCCTGACTGCCTTCACAACTGACCTGAATTCACCGTTTGAAGCCTCTGGCTGCACAGCGAGGAAGAAAACTGGAACATCACATTTGCATTTTAGTCATTTTAGGGGGGAAAAAATAGTTCTTATCAGAGAGACCTCACAGGCGGTGCAGTGTTGGAGGAAACTCTGTTTCAAGGCTGAATCCAAATGTCCGGACTTCACCGCTATTGCAGACGTTCCCGGGAAGTACATATTTTAGTTGGGACCAAAGTCTGTAAATATTTTGAGGCTGTATTTTTAACCTGAAATCACTCCTACAACTTTCAGCTGAGAGGATACGGATTGTGTGTTTATTGTGGAGAAGATTTGTTCCAGGTTTATCTGCAAAAGACTAAAAGTCTGGGTAGTTTTCCCAGATGTCTGACAGATACCTGCGTGAATCGCTGCAGGGCGTCAGCTGAAAGCCTGAAATAAAAGTGTAAAGGACGTATTCGGTGCAAACTAAGCAGAGAAGAAGAGAACGTGCTGCCTCAGAGCTTCGTGTCAGGGTCAAAAGTGCACATGAAAAGGTTGTGTTATATAATTACTGACACACACACACACACACACACACACACAGTGTGTGAGGAGTGAAAAGCCGCTGGATGGAGGTTGTCACTGTTGATGTTTTGCAACCTTTCCTTGTCAGACGACACCTGAAGGCGACACGAGTCTGTTAAAACACATCGATGTTAACGAGGCCTAAAACTGTGTGTGTGTGTGTGTGTGGTCTAGTATTAATCACGTTGTGGGGACAAAAGTTGTTACTACACATTTTGAGGTCTGGACCCCACATGGGGTCACAGGACGAGCAGATGGGGTAATTCCTTTTAATAATTTTATTATCTAATTTTTAAAATATGGCAAAATTAAACACGAATTGCGAAGATAAAGCATTAGAGGTCAAATATCACAACTTAATTCTTGAAATATAACAACCTTTTTCTTATGAAATGATGACTTAATTATTGAAATTTAAAGACTTCTTTCTTGTAAAATGAATTCAATTATGACTTTATTTCTGGAAATATGACTTTTGTTTTGAAATATTACAAAACATTTCTCCTAGAATTACGACTTCATTGAAATATGACCTTTTCTCATATTATTTTTCTCATAATGACTTTTTCTTGTAATATGTTTTTTTCTCAAAATATTGCACCTTTGAATTTGTAAAATTAAGACTTTACTTTCAAAATTTTATGATTTTTTTGTCTTTTAAAAATGCAACGTTATTCTTGCAATATTGTTTCTGTTTTTTCATTACTTTTTTCTTATGACTTGTGGGAGCCCTTTTGTGGTAAGAGCATACACAGCATGCATTTTAATCAGTAGGCTGCCAGGACAGCCCTTACCACTGCCTTCTTTCCCAACAGTGGCCCTAATATTCCCTTTATGTTCTTGAAAATAAAATACAAATGTAAATCATATTCAAATTTACTCAACAAGACTCTGGGGTCTGGGATTATGAGGAGTTTTGAACCTAAAAATAGAGTTTGCAGGCAAAGTAGGTTGAGCAAATTGTGCATTATGGGCCCCCACCTCCCATATGGGGACAAAAAGCTGCTAAAGCTAAATACTTGTTTTTTGTTTAGAGTTAGATTAAAATGTAGTGTGTATTGTGGTTAAGGTAAGGGTAAGTCTACAAGGAGTGACTACAAGTCAGTGTAATGTCCTCCTAAGTGATAAAAACAAGTCAGCTACTGATAGAACAACATGTTTTTATGCTCCACTGCTTTTCTATCAGCTGTGATAAAGGAACAAAGAGAAATTACCTGATATCAGATCTACACACAGCAGCTAATCTACAAACAGGTCTGTTACTAACTAACAGAAGGCAGGAAACATCCCAGCAGCTCACAGGTCAGTGTTTTTATTCAGGCCTTCGGGCCGTCACTGTGATATTTGAAAAGACCACTCTGACTCGCAGGAGAATGTCCTTTATTGCTTCACTGAGTCACAGAGTGATAACAGAAACTATACAAGAGGAGCACCTAAGGTACCACGACCAAAAAAACAGCCCGCAGGGGTTTAAACTGACTTACTAAAGCACTCTGTGAGAAGGGTGAGTTTATTAGAGATAATGTTTTGTAGGGATGAAAACACAACAGGAGAACAGAAATAGCTTTTTTCCCCACTGAATCAAGAGTTGTTGTTGCATCAGATCCTGTTTTCTGATAACACACGGCAAACAGGTGCATTGTGGGAAACATCTCCAACCTAATTACATGTGTGGGTTACTACATTATCTTTACATACAGTAGATTCCTATTATATTCATTATTTCTCTTCATCCAGTGGAATTACTCACTTTTTCTTCTGAAAGAAATGTACATCTTCAGTGTCGGGAAATTATTTTGTTCCACTCTGACCTCTGACCTCCAGAGGGCTCAGAGGTCAGGGCCAGGAACATCAGCTCTTACAGCAGCGAGGGTGTCAGCGCCTTGCTCATGAAGCCTTCAGCCATCGGCTCTTCCCCGTTGTAGGACGGTCACTTTGACCCTCAGATCCGAGTCTGGCCTCCCGGTTCTACCACCACAGTTCTTCTCCACCGCTGCTCCGGGTGCTCACCCTCTCTCGCCCATGCAGCTTCAACATCTCCAGGACGCTCCGGGCGTAGGCGTCCCTCAGGTTCACGCTTCCTCCCACACTCGCCCCCCCCACAGAGCCGCGGGCCAGCCTCTTCAGCATCTCGCCGTGCCGCAACGTCGCCTCCTTCATCTTCAGGGTGAAGTAGCAGGCGGAGAAGCGCTCGTTGATGATGGCGATGGGCAGCGCCAGGATCAGGATCCCGGACAGGATGCAGAGGAAGGCCAGCACCTTCCCCGCAGCTGTGTCGGGCCGGATGTCTCCGTAGCCGACCGTGGTCATGGAGGTGGTCGCCCACCACCAAGCGGCTGGCACGCTGCTGAAGGTGGTGGCAGGAAAGTCGTGCTCCAGAGTGAAGACCACCGTGGCGAAGATGGAGATGCCGACACCGAGGAAGAGGAGCAGGAGGCCGACCTCCTCGTAGCACTGAGCGATGGTCATACCCAGAGACTTGAGGCCTGCACAGAAACGAGGACAGAGGAATGTTTTAGCAACACATACTTTTTTCCAGATGACACCGTCAGCAGATGACGGCACTCTGACCGTCTCAGGCATCGCACTCACTATTCTGATCTTCACTTATTGCAGCTCTTTAGTAAATATGTGAAGATTATTAGCTGAGTTTGAATTTCCGTCTACCCCTTCATCTCAGTATGCTCTGAAAATCAGCCTCCAGAAACTGGAAAATGATTTGGATAAGCCATCACAGGGAACATTTAATTAAGGCCATATTTAATCGTCACTTAGTAATGCATTTGTGAACAGGGAGTGTCAACTTGTTCTCAAATCCCATGTCATGGAAATGCTACGTGTCTGCAACAAGTTGTGTACAAACGTGTAGATAGTCGTCAGTTTTAAGAGATTTATTGTTTTAACTTTATTTTAGATGGTTCTGCAAACTCAGACCTGTTTAAGCATCTGAATTGGAAACTATATATATATATATATATATATATATATATTCTCTTTTGCGGTGTGTGATCGTCTCTTAATTTCGTTCTCGTGTCTCCAGTTCTAAAGTGAGTCTGAGGTCTGAAGCTGTTCAGCGAGGTGAAAGCAACGAGTGGCAGAAAGAGGAAACAGCTAATTTATAAATACACCCACATGTGAGCGGCTCACAGGGCCGACGTTCACACCACAAAATGACTTGTCATCTCTCTGTTCTCCTCCGAGAGCAAAAGAAATGAGCTTTTGGTGTCGATTTGAAAAGAGCTCATAAAGTGCTGAAGAAGAAGGAGTGTTTACTGCAGCTGCAGAAAGCTACTTCTTCACATTTGCAAAGATTTAAGAAACTGAATCAGAGCCAATCAGCTTACAGTACAGTTTGCTTTCACTCAATACGAGTTTAAAGTGTAATAGTCAATATGAAAATTTTAAAAAGCCTCTATAAAGGTCACATTTAACAATACATGTTTTTCCTGTATTTGAACAGTCCCTGTCCATGTCCCTGGTGGGTTAATCAGGTCTGTCTGAAGTTTGTCCCTCTGGGCTCCTGTACATCTGACCAGACATCAGGCTCTGCTCTCTTTTATTAAGTGTTTTTTTATTGTGCTGAGCCTCAGTCTGATCCCACTGAGAGGAGAGAGTTAGAAACAGCAGATCTGGACAAATATGCAAGTTATAAACGTGAGTTGCAGAAGATGTTGTGTTGCTGTAATCTAATATTCATGCAGACAGATGAGGAGAGAGACACCGAAGTCTCTAACATCTTGTCTACATGTCTGTACAGTCCTTCGTCAGCGTCACACTGGATCTGTCACTCACAGCTCACAAATGAGACATTCCTACCCTCAAATGACTTTATTTGTTAATATTTAATGTGCACAAATGAACAGATACATGCATACACATATAAACATGTCCATCAGGAGAAACGTGCTGCAGCTTCAGAAACGATGCCAGTTAAAAAACACGAAGACGAAAAACCCAAAAACAAATACGACGACGGAAACGTGCTGCAGAAAACCAAATCAATTATATTTACAGCAAACTCTAAAAACAAATGCAACAGAAAAACGCTGCACATCCAGTCAACACAACGGAGGTTCTCCAGGACGAGTGACTGTGCTGCCGTGGAGGCGTGACATTGATTGACACTGATCGATGTTTAGAATTGCAGAATAAAGCAGCAGTGTGGAAATCCACTTCCACTTGATGTCTGACGGCTCTCTAAACCAGCTAGCTATCCGGGGGCCACCTCCACCTCCACCAGACTGTCCAAGAGACGGCTTTAAACTATTTTGCCGTGAGCGGTGGTCGGGTGACATGTCGAGCCTTAAACGCTGCTAAAAACAAACATGACGGGTCAAGAAACACAAAACAGTCAGATGATCTGACAGGTTGTAAACAGACCTCCAGGTAAGTGTCTGCACACCGCGCCTTTTATATGAAAGTGAACAGAGCAACACAGTTAATATGAAAACGACTCTCTGGATCTCCGTTCCCTCAGCGGTGCAAATTTCACGTGTCGAATCACCAAGTTGAGCTCGACCTGAAAGATTCACACAAATTGACTTCACCTCTGTGAGCAAACCTGCAGATTGTGGTGATTCCATAGAAATGAACTGATTTCGCTCCAAAACTTCACTCTTTTCAAAAGATGGTGTGACTGAGCCTTTAGACGAATCTGTATCTTCCACAGTCTGTCCCCCCGTCCCTCCTCTCCAGCCACATTTATGTTTTCCCAGTGTTTTTCTTCACTAGTGCACAGGTGCCCTCGGACTTTCCCTCCTTTCCACATCACCTGACTGCCCCGCCCACCTACACACCTGCATCTCATTCCCTCATCAGCCTCCCTACATGTACCGGTCCACTTCCTTTGCTCAGTTGTCGGTTCATCCTGGTTTCCTTGTGTCCTGTTGCTGTCCTGCTTTTTTGTATGTTCTGTCAAGCTTTTGTCACCCTATACCTCGACCTGCCAGTTACCTGTCTACCTGCAGGTAAGCTCATCTTTGAACTGCACCAGTCTGCCTGTGCTGCCTACACTCCCCACCATGACCGGATCTTTCAAAGTGAACACCAGATCTACTCTTTGTGTTTATTGCTGATCTGCTGTGGAGACGGTTACATGTAGGTTTGTTGCCAGCGGCTGTCAGGATGTAGAGACTGACTCTAAACAGCTGAAGCCTCATATTATTTATCATGACATGTGGTTGGATTTCTACACAGAAGGACTGTGGAGCCTGTTCTGTTACATTATGTTGTAGGAATGATTACAGCAACACGTAGCATGCTAGTATTGTATTAAGACTTCATGAATGAACAGTACTTACATTAGTAACCTTTTTCCTTTCTCGCTTTCACTCTCCTCCTTAAGTCTTTGCTTCTCGCCTCTTTCTCCCTTTTCCTCTCCATGTTCTCTTTCATTATTCATGAGTTGAGTCCAGGGATCATCATCCTTCCCAAAATCACCCAGATCAAAGCACTCATACGTCCCAGTCTGACACATCCACATACTGTATATCCTCTCTCTCAAACACACTCAGTCTCTCTCCTCCCTCCATTTGTCAAAATATGAATCAATATTTTTTTCTCTCTCTCTCTCTCTTTGTCGTCCTCAAAAAGCCTCCCGGCTGTAATCTCACAGCAGCAGCTTCAATTCCCTTTTCTCTCTCTGGCTGTTCACATCATGTACTGACAGTTTGGGAACACGTGTGGAGGAGAAACGCTGTCATCTCCTTCAGGTGCTGCTGTTCATCGTGTGCCCGTGAACAAAGTACCTCTACAGTTCTCAGGTTTTATCTGAACTTTCTGGCATCTTTGTGAAAAGGACCCGTATCTTGTTCTCCTTCAAAACAACCTGCTTGAGTACATGAATACATTAAAGTGAATCAGCCCAAAGCAGAGCCTCAGCTTGTGCCTCCCGTGTTGTCTTGAGTATTTTGCATTGATTATTAAAATGAGCCGCAGCTTTCTTTAAAAGGAAAAGAGATGCTTTTTAAAGTTACAGGAGTTCACGATCTGAGCACAACATGCTCTCTCTCTCCAATCATTTATAATTGAAAGTGCTCTCTTGCTAGGTGTGTGTGTGTGTGGCAGCTCATCTTCTATGGACAGTTTTCAAGGTTAGACTGAGAAAGTAAAGAGTTGGTTTTGTGTATTTTGTTTTAGAAATAACAGATTTAAGGTCATTAAAACATACAAAGACTGAATGACAGAGACATTATAACTTATTTCCACCAACATACAGATTATATTCGTCTTGACAGACAGAAAGCAGCAAATAATAAACGACTGAGTAAATGTAGAGGTCAACACACTGGACGAGTCGTGTTTCTCACAAACGTAAAGCGTCCCTAGAACTTATTTGGGAGAAGATCGTTAGTTACTTTTGTTTTTCATTGCTGTCATTAAAAGATTTAAGCATTTTAGTGATGGTTGTGACCATTCAGTACATTTACGCGCACACAAGAAAACTAACCTGGTTACTGTACTTGGAGGATTAGAATAAATTGCATTTTTGATTAAATAAAATAGAAAAATATAACAGTCTTTCAGGCATTGATTGGCATCCATTCTTATGTTTACAATCTGTAATTTTGTCATCCTGATTGTCCATACTGTAATTTCACTATGTTGGTCTCTTCTGTACACACGACATCCCTCCTTTGTTGCTCTTCCTGAGCTTTCTCTCGTCTTTTCCCCATTAAAGGTTTTTATTTATTTTATTTTTTTTTGGGGGGGAGGTTTTCCTCGTCCAAACCGAGGGTCTAAGGGTGTCGTTGCTGCACAGACTATAAAGCCCCTTGAGGCAGATTTGTGATACACAAATAACATTGACTTGAGTTGACTGCAAAGTGCATGACTACACCAGCATTCAGTTTACTTTGCTAATTTTTGCTGCAGTTTTTGCAGAAAAAAAAGGCAAAGAAATTGAAAGTTGAGAACTTCCTCAGATTGAGGTGATTTTAAGATGAGCTGACCTCAAACCTGATCAACTGGATTATCAAATGATAGACTCTGATAGACAAAATGATAGAATGATACACAAACTGCACTATATCTTACTTTGCATGCCGTTTCTAAACATTAAGAGTCTGCAGCTGTACCAGCAGCTCTGATGCTTCAAGCTAAATGCTAACATCAGCATGCTAACATGCTCACAGTGACAGTGGTACTATGCTGATGTTTAGCAGGTGTAATGTTTACCACGTTCACTATAATAGATTAGCATGTTAGCATGCTAACATTTGCTAATTAGCAGTAAACAAAGTGCAGCTGAGGCTGATGAGAATGTCATTAGTTCTGCAGGTATTTGGTCATAAACCAAACTGTTGGACACATTAACAAGATAAAGTCAGAGGATCACCAAAGTTATTACAGTTCATCCTAAGGGGACCGTGAATGTCTGAACAAATCCATCCATCCCTAACCCACTACATGATGTTTTCTTTTCTGGACCTCAAAATCCCTTAAAGTGAACATACAGAATAACTAAAATGTACTTATTTGACAATACGAAAGCAGTGCCGTCTTTTAAAAGCTGCTGTTCAGACATGTTTACCTGTCGAGTGTCGTCCCAGCTTCAACATACGGAGCGACCTCAGGAGTCGGAGGACCTGCACCACGCGGCCCATGTTCTCCAGCTCTGAGCTTCCCCCGTGGAGGCTCTCCACCGTCAGCGTCACGTAGAACGGCAGGATGGCTAGCAGGTCGATCACGTTGGGAATACTGCGACTGAAGCGGCACTTATCCCTCACGCAGAGAAAGCGAAGTGCCAGCTCACCCGTGAACCACACCACGCACACGTACTCCAGCGCATCGAACAGCAGCGGTGCCCCGACGCCGCTCACGCCGAAGTCCTCCCCCAAGTCCAGCGAGATGAGCACCATGTTGATGACGGACACCACAACGAAGAAGACAGAGAGAGAGCCGAAGGTGCGAGCGGCGCGTGACGAATCTGGTTTCTCCAGCAGGTCCCACAGGCAGCGGCGGAGAGCCGGGAAAGCGGCACCCACAAAGTCCTCATCATTGTCCTCGGCCTGAAACTCTCGCTGTACGTCGAGGGTCTCCTTCTGCTCCTTGCGGCGGTAGTAGCGTTCGCGGCAGCAGGGGTTGATGCAAAGCTCGTCGATGCCCCAGTACTCGATCTCCTGCAGGAAGGAGATCTCGCACAGCTCCTCCCTCACATGCAGGTGACCCGTCCGGTAGTAGTTCATCACATACCTGTCAGCAGAAGTACACAGACAGGTAGCTTTCTGTCAGCACAGATATTAAAAGGGGGGTACTGGGAGTTATTTTGTCTCCCGGGGGGTTTATCTCAATTAGTCCACTAGAAGAAGCTCTACTGTGTCTCTCCATCCTTATTGGGGGAATGAGGAAAGAGAATCAGGGATGGAAAGGACCAATTAAAACTAACATTCATCGTATTTGTTATCAGTTTGCAAATGGATCGGCCAAGGCTACATCTGGTGTTGGTCTGGCTCGCAGTGTGATCTGATATAACGACATCTGTAGTCTTGACAGAAGAATCCTTCCAACAAAGGTCACCTGCTATCTCAACCTGTCCGTCAACAGCTACAGGCAAGTGCTTCCTCTGCAAAGGAAAAATAAGTTCATACAGCAACACAACATTACGAGACTCTCAAGGGACCTCCTGCAAGACGAATGTGACGTGACCAACGAGGGTAGCCAAGCTAGCAAGCTTCTGTACTGCCTCTGATTTCCTTCATACAGTATAAGTCACGTGACCCTCATCAGACCCGTTCACATTATTTTCCTTCACCTACGACGCACCATAGTCCTCCAGCTCCGCCTTTCTAATTTGCATATTAAGATCCAATCACAATGTCGGCGGAAGTGAGATAACAGGGATGTGTTTTAACACCTGGAGTAAATACAAAGATCTGTGAACAAATGAGGTCTTAATCTCTATGAATATGAGAATCTGCCGAATGTTGTTAGAATATAAAGCATGCAAGGAAATATATGGTCTGCCTCTCTGTGACTCCTCTCCAGTTGAATTCATGTTTTCCCATGAATGTTTCATTTTGTCCACCAGATGCCCTCACTTTCCCCTGCCAGTCACGGTCCTGCCATTCCCATCTGCCTAATCACCTCATTCCCTCATGAGGCACTTCCTTCTTATACCGGCCCCCTTCCTTTGTTCCCTGTCGGCTCATTGCACTGTTTACCATGTGCTTACTTTCGTGTTCTTGTGTTGGATGGTTTCTTCCGTGTCTCTGTCTCCTGAACCTGGATCAACCTGTTACCTGCGAGTAAGCTACAAATAAATCATTGAACTGCTTGAGTCTCCTGGTTTGTCTGCATTTGGGTCCTTCTCCTGCCGCCTGTACTACGCACCGTAACATAATGCAGATATTCCTCTCATGCCTGTGCTGTTCTCTGGCTGAACTCAGAGTTTAAAGCGTATTTTGGGTTATGAGCTGTAAGGAAGAACAGTCGTCACAGTTTTAAGGCCATCAGGAGATCATCAGATAAGCAGAGGTGACAGCACACCTGTGAAGACGACCTCCAGTTCAAACATCAGGTGTTGCTGTGACTCAAATGTTTGACTCGAGGCAAAAAACACACTGGAAGCATCAGGTGAACACAGTTCAGGTGTGTCTTGTTGTTCAGCCTGAAGCTCAGGCGTCACAAACAATATAAATCCACTGACCTACATTGAAGGTGTTTTATATGTAGTTAAGTACAAAACTTGATGGATCTCAGTGTGACAGTTTGTGTATAAGCTGCTTTTACTTACAGACCGATCGACAAAGAGGTTAAACTTGCCGCGGCACCAGCATGGCTAAAAACTTCTTTAAGGTGAAAGGTCATGGTCATGGTTAAAAGGAACCAAAGCTGACTTTTGGTAAGAAATGGGATGCAAACAGCAGTTTTCATGCATCAAAGTGACACACTTTAACAACGTCATACCACTTCCACCTTTTGCTTCTGAGAGACACAAAGTTCTTGTCAGCAAAACAGTTTGTTTTAGGCGTTTGAGCAAACAACCGATGCTCTCCCTCAGTAGATTTATTCCAACCAGAGAGAAACGATCGGATTAAGCATTTACATGGTTATAAGGCGCTAATATTTCCCTATTGAACGGATTATCAAAGGTTTACACCCCCCCTCTCAACCCGATCAGGCAAGTCTCTTCTGATTGAGGAGGTCACATGAGGCATTTTTACTCTGATTGGGCTGTTGTTTCCATTATTAGTGGAATATTGGGGTCCATGTAAACGCAGCTATTGTAAGTTACGGTGTTATTACTACAACAGGACATCATGCATGCCTCAGGGAAGAGAAAAAGGCGCCACCTACTGGAAGGTCTGCGAGTTTCGGTCGAAAAAGAACTCGTTCTCCAGGAAGTCGTCGCAGAGCTCCAGGGCCGATTCTCGGCTGCAACAGGCTAGTTTCCCGAGCCGGGTCTCCGGGTAGGACGCCAGAAGCTCCTGTGACAGCACGTAGCGACTTCCCCCAACGTTGATGATGACGAAGTCGAGCTGGTCTCTGACGCAGGACGCCGTCGTCTCGCTGAAGAAAACACTGGAGTCCAGAGACACCGGGGAGGCGCTGTCGCTGTAGAGCTCCACCCCAGCCATCGAGCTGGAGGGGAGGCTCATGGTGGTGGAGGAGGGGGGAGGGAGGAACTGGTGGGGAAGTGAAGGGTGAGAGGAGTCAGAACAAAAAGACCAGTTTATTTCAAACCAGAATAATTTAAGGAAATGCAGAAGCCAGGTACTCCATCAGTTTTATTTATATGCTGTGAATCCAGCGAATCTTAAAGCTGCATTAAATTGTTTTACCACAAGGGGGCAGAAGAACTCCACAACCAGCTGTAACACACAAAGTCTGGACATGTTATCACCTTATAACGTTGTTACGGCTAACATGTTAGCAAACAGCTGCCTACTTCCACATCCAGCAGACACAGAGCAACACAATCATCCCGTTTGTGTCAGATGATAAATGTTCAATATTCACGCTCCTTTTAGCTCTGTTTTTGGTCTCCACTAATCTCTACAAACAGATATCTGCATATGAATGCAGAATCTGTAGGCAAGGGACAAGATTTTGGTATCGGAAGAGTTCTGGTTTCCGTATTGACCAATCACGTTTGATCGAGCTTTGGTTGCATGCAGGTAAACAGTCTGTGTGGAGAGCAAAAGAGGTGGAACGCATTGGCAGAAATGCAGTCTGAGAACAAATCGGCTACCGTCTGACGACGTTTTAGCTTTTTATCAATTTTGGAACCCTAGAGATTTTTATTAGCTTTTTTTAAAAATGTATCCGCATTCAAATCATCATCAGACGATAGCTGATGGGTTCCCAGAGTGCTAATCAGACTGTAAACAATGACCGGCACACGGAAGAGGAAGTCTTGGCCCGGATATCCGTTACCTGGATATCTGCTGGCTACACCGGAAGCCCAGAAACACTGTCTGTTTCCCCCAGAGGCCGAATCGTCGTAATCGTGAATAATCTGACACACTGACCATCTCAAAAGACAAAAATATTGTCATCTGATCTTTGAATTAGCGTCATCTGTTACATCTCTCCTGAAAAAATATTTCATAGACTTGCTCATAAATGATTCCACAGCTGCAGTACTTTTACTTTGAATGTTTCCCAAATTTTTTTCCATTTTTATTCTTTATTTCTCTTCTTGTAAAGCACGTGTAGATTTTAAGGTGTGTTATGTGAAAAGTACATTGTAGTATATCAATAGTTGTTGTAGTAGTAGTAGTAGTAGTATTGTGGTACTGCTGCTGTTCGATGTTTTGAAGGAGGTCTTTCCAGAATATCCTCACTTAACCTCGGTTAAATCAGCACAGCAAGAATGAATCAAAGAGGACATGAAGGACAAAAAGATCCACAAAATGAGAAACGGAGAGATTTGAAAGAAACGAAGCCTCTGGTTGTGTCCTACTTCTAGCAGATCTCTGCCTGCTGCGATATTTAAATATTTTAGCTGGCTTACCTAATTAATAGATCTAATGCTACTATTCCTGTGATCGTTCATTCCCTTTTACTAGGTGCTGCTGTCTAACACTAATTCTTACACTCTGAATATTACATGAGGCCATTTGAGCAGAGGCTGGATGACAGACAGGAACACTGAGAAACAAAGTTTAAGTTCAAACAGCTTTGTCCCTCTGCGGTGACGAGAGGGAACTGAACTGATGAACACGCAGGGATTGGAGATATTCATTCTCTCAGAGTCCCACGACTGTGTAGCTGCTGTGTGGAAGCCTGCAGTTTATTTAAAACAGTTACTCCAAAACACGAAATATGCAGCAGCTGTTCTCCTGGGTTTGATTCTGATGTGTGAAAAAATAAACGCGGTGTGAAAGTCATCACTTAGAAAACGCTCCCTGCCTGACGCGAACAACAAGCAGCAGTGACCCAACAACAGGAGCATACAGACGTCAGTATATGTGACGCAAAACAGGTTTTAAGCAATTTTTTGAAGTCTATTTTCTTCCCTTTAACGCACAAATATACAGCGATCGTGTGTTGGGCTCTGAGTGCTGCAGCAGTGACCTATACTCACTGCTGCGCCTGAACGCATCCTGTGTGTACACCTCTGGGGACACCTCTGGAGCACAGAATACAGGTACGTATATTATTGTTATTTAAGGCAGTTATAGTGTGCATGGGTAGAAAACATGTAGGACAATGGTGCTGTAAGATGCAGAGAAGTTTTGACCGTGTCATAACCACCTGTAGTTGGTGCCCTGTAAGTAAGAGAGATGTGTTTTGGGATCTTAACCCTCATTCAGCGTTTTCCCTGCCTCCTGGACTTGTGAGCACATTGTTGGGTTTTCAAAAGAAAGTAGGAGCATAGTAAAACAGCCACTGCACATGGTGCTAATGCATCATTCCCACGTGCAAATAACACATTTTTAAAGCTGCAGTGCGGGACTTTTACATATAAACGAACGTTACATTCAAGCCGTTGCCAGACGAGTTCACACAGTGCTGATGAAGCCAACCACCGCCAGGTAAATCCCTCTGTGTTTCGAAGTATACCGGTGTTTTTAAATCCGGTGTGTGTGGAGACATTCCCACGCTGGAGCACCGGTAGTAAAACCAGAGCAATGTAGAGAGAGAGTCGCGTCACATGATCCACGTAGACTTCAGGTAGTCTCTCTACGTGGCTCTGGTTTGACGGAGCAGCTACAGCAACGAGGAGTCTGGAGGAAAAACCTGAGAAGCTCCAAGAAAAGTTTCTGATGCTGCTGACAAAAAAGAAACTGGGCGTTCAGAGGAAGGATTACAGTCAGAAACAGAAACAAACAGGGATAACCAATGTTGGAGAGGCTGACAGAAGAGCAGGGACTGAGGGCAGACAGGAAGTGGCCTTGCTGCTCCTGGACAGGTTGGTCAAATGGTTTGTAAAATATTTGGAGTAGGCTGTGTAGCTGTGTCCTGGAACTGTGGAGATTTGAGCGAGCTCACCTGTAGGCAGACGCCATGAGCATCCACAGTGTTTGTGTAATTACTCTCACTGCCAGAAGGGGGAGACACAAGTTCTGCACTGCAGCGTTAAAGCTGCACTGATTGATATTTTTATATGAACAATGCATCAGAAACACTCTCAGAAAGGAAGTTCCAAGTGGAGTGTCAGTATTTATAATCAGATTCTTTTGTTGCAGGACACACCGGTCAATAAAAACAGAATCCAGTTCGTTCAAACACATTTTACATGAAGTGAAACATCCTTGAATTCCTCCTGCAGTAAAATTAGACTTGGGACCACAAAGTGAACAAAGTGTAGAAACAAGATCCCAGTGTGTGCATGTTTTAAGATAAAGAAACACAGAATGACAGGAAATACATGTTCCTTCTTTTTGCTGAAGCGGAATCACACTTCTTTTCACACTTTAACATAAAACAAACACAGATGTGTTGTTGCAAACTTGATGGTTGAAAGTGACTTTTTAAAAGTGCTGGAAAACCCACAGACACGCAGAGTTGATCATATATGTGACATAAATTAATGCTATGCATAAAACTATGTGTATATGCTCTGATTAATGATTCATTAATTTATGTGCACGTTTGTGGAACTCGCTCTCCATTTGTGTGACATGTTTTTGATGTAATTAAACTATTAAACAAACCTTTATGTTATAAAGCTTTTACATTTGATTGGACTTAAATATGTGATATAAATAATGTCTGACAGAATGAATCTTCTGCTGAGCTTTTTCCAAAGATGTTTAAAAACTATTCCATTATTTTTCCATTTAACTGCTCTGTTTTCAGAAAGTGCTCATCATGTCTGTTTAACATCCACACTGAGAAATGTTGTCGTGTTTTTATGTTGTCTTTTAAAGGATTTGTGTTACTGTAAAATGTGTTTTTCAGACTGAGACTTTTTCACATCCAATAAAACGACTTAAAGTCTCATTGGACTGATTTCTAATCAATTAAGGCGACAACACAGATGGATATTATTGGCCTTAATAGTCAGAAATAATAATATTTTATGCATTGAGTTGAGTGAATAGTGTTGGAGGCTACATGACAAAAGCACAAGCAGAGCTGACGGTACAACAAGGTGCATCTTACCTGGTTTAACTGAAGAGGATCTTTAACATGTTTGTTTGGTGAAAACTCCACGTGTTCACGAATCCAGTGCACATTATGTTTTTTCTAGAAAAGATCACATGATGATAAAAACAGAGGAGAAAGTTAAATGTGTCCTAAAATGCAGGAAAAAAGTCTCCGGATCAGTTGAGAGAGAGACAGCGGGAGGAAGCAGCTCCTGCAGCCCCGCGTTGCTCCCTGCTGTCTGCGGTTCGGCGTGCGGGTTTCAAACAGGGAGGAATGTATGACAGGTGATTAATGACACACAGGAGGAGGCTGGGAAGGAGGTATGAGGGTCGATAATCATCTTTCAGTCACATCTATCCCCACTTTTATATTGTTATGTTTGATTTTTTTTGCTTCTGGGTTTGTTTTGTACTTTTTGTTATGTGTGAAGATGTGTGCTAATGAGTTTCAAATCTTAAATCAGTAAACACTGCAGGGATGAGGTATGTTTGTAGTCCAACCAGGAAGTTAGTGTCACCCTGGTTCCCTCGACAAAAAGCCAATGAGATTTGTCCATTTGGATTTTGGATTATTGCAGAAAATAAGTTCTATGGTACGGAAGCCGAGAATGGCCGTGCTTGTAATTATTTTTTTAATGGCGTTATTGTTATCTCAAGATAACAAAGTTTGTTTTGTCATGATAACAGGTTAATTTGTCTCGTAGTCTTCTCCTTAAATGACGAGGACTGATCTGAATGTTATCTCTAACAGAAAGACACACTGCAATTTCTGTGTTACACCTTGACTGAAGTAGAGTCTGATGCCAGGATCAATATTTAATCTGACATTTTCAGCTTAAATCAGTTGCTACAGTTTTCAAGACGCCATCTATGCATGCCGGCATGGCACTCCTGATCCCTGATAAATATTATAAGTAAGATAATAAAAGGAATCAACCTTTTGTTTTCTCGTGATAACGGGTCGATTATCTCGTTAACGGCGTTAAAAAAATAATTGAAAGCACGGCCGTTCTCGGCTTCCGTACTGTGGCAATTATTTTTATTATTTTTATAGAAGAATCATATTTGAGCTGTTTGCTGCACAGTAGGAGACATTTGAGGATGTATAGGAGGTAATTAGTGCCAAATAAAAAAAAAAGGAGGCAACAGAGACTGAAGAGAGGCTTTAAAGGGGAGCTGCACCAATTTTATACATCAATATTAGCTAGCGTTGATAGACTGTTAGTCTTGTTAGACACCAGGCCTTCACACAGGGGTTGTTCAGGCACTTGTCTATCAGACAAAAAGGCCTGCTGAGAAATAATTACTGTTTGTAAAACTATAAAAAATATTCAGCATCAAAAACAGGCAAGACTTCGTCTTTTGGCGTCTGTAACTGTGACCCTTTGTCCTGACTACCCCTGCAGACTTCTGTCCTGAAGGAAGAACTAAACATGCTGCACTAAGCACTATTTATTTCTCTTATTATTATTTTTCTAAAGTAACCATTACATCTAATTTTTCTAGTATCTGTTTAAGTTTCAGGTGTATAATCTTCACTCAGAAATCTTTCTCAATTGTTTTTCTGATTTTCACATCTGCCTGATGCTCCAGCTGCATCGTCTCTGTCCGTTAGTGAAGATCTGCCTCCATCTAGTGGCTGAAACAGACAACAACACCGATACTCTGACTCATATTTTGTGCTGTTTTCTACTCCCTTCATCCTCCTCCTTTCTTCATTTGAGATTTGACAACATCATCTTCAGTTTGGGTAAATCCAGAATAAAGTCCAGTACAGATCAGCTCTCACTTAAACCCTGGTCCCCTTCAGGTTGTGGTTTCTGTTTGTTTTCTCCTCAGAAGCTAAATGATGCTGGTTACCGGTTTTGTTTTGGACAGAGATCGACGCAAGCAGATATAGAAGTTTAGTTTATTAAATGTATTTATATCAGGGACCAAAATACATTAATCTCAAAAAAGATTTAAAAAATGCTTTGCACCAGATTTAGCTAACTAGCTAATTTCCATCTGTAGAAACAATTAAACACAGAGCAAAACCATCATCAAGCACATTAATATACATCGTGTCTCAATCACATATGGAGGGAATGTTCAGCTGTCTACATAAATGTGAAATAGGTATGAAATCAATGTAAAACTGTGTTTTAACTGGGCTGACACATGCACATGCACATCCTGTGGCGCAGATACAGAGATCTGTATCTGCCCTGCAGGCAACTGGCGCTCAACTGCTGTGTTAATCTGCAAGAAAACAGACGCTCTGTGTTCACAGGAACTCCTCTGAAAGTAGAGAAGAACCAAACCGGCATGTTTTAGTCCATTTATTAAACATCACATATTCTTTTTATGTTAACCATTTTTCTACTTTTGTCTAGTTTAGTTTAGTTTAGTTCTGCCCACCTGCACAAACAACGGCTCTGTATGTGTATGATTGTGTTTTTATTCTTATTTATTTTTTCATAATTGTCCTTTAATATTCCTGTTTCCTGTTTTATACGCAGCCTCTTTTGTCTTTTCCTTCTATAAATGACTGAAGTGTATTTACCTACGTACTGTACCCGTGTAACCTGAACTCATGTACTTCTCATCTTCATCGTTGTTGAATATAAATCCAAGCATGCTGTATATACTGTAAACAGACATGTATACATGCATATACTGTACATATCCATCTACTTCATGTATATAAAGTAATCTATTACATTAATCAATCAGTATTTATTCCAACTGTTTGACATAGATGGTTTATAAAGACATTGTATGTTGTTGTTCATTGTTACTTTTTATTTATATTTATATACGTATCTATTTTTTCACCTACTTGCATGTATTTTATAGTTAAAGTTTATTTTACCTATTATTATTATTATTATTATTATTATTAAACGCCAAAGTGTTCAAACCAATTTCAGAAGAGCGACAGAAGGGGGCGGTAATGCAACGTTAATGGCTTCGATCCACCATTAACAACACGAAGAAGAATAACGTCATCAGTCCTTGGACCAATCAGTGGAGTGGCCGCAGCAGTAATCCCCGCCCCCCAGATAAACCGCCATCATGAAATCAAAAACAAGAAAGTGACAGATGAGACGCAGTTCGCTGGTTCATAACACGGTAAACTTTTAGCTCCTCAGCTCACGCCAAGTAGTGAGAGTCTGAATATTTGGTGACATTCATGTGGAGTTTGTTGCATCGCTTCATGAGATTGTAAATGGTTCATATATCGTTATCTTTTTACTGTAAAGCTGTGCGTGAACGTCACTAACATGATGGTAGCTATCGTCAGTGTTAGCAGGCAGCGGCTAGCTACATGGAGCTGTCTACTAGCAAACGTTAACGCCTGATTTGCTTTTTAAACTCGTTTTAAACCAACTGACCAAACACCGGGGTGGCACAGCAGCCAATGTGGAAAGTTGTAGTTTATACCTGAGTCTGATAGCGGGCTAACTTAACGCGCAGTAGCTAACATGTTTGAAAGGCGTCATGTAAAGTTCTAGCGCGCCAATCTGCTCGGACGTTTATTGTGAAGGAATAAAGACACAAAACAGCATCAGCCTGCCAGCATGGAGGACAAGTGAAATAATAATACTAAGCCGAGTGTTTCCTAATAACATTAGAAAGGTCTCTGACTCGTGTTTCATTTCCAGACACAAGTTGGGATTGAATTTAGGAGAAGATAATGTTTATTATAAGTGGATTCACGCGTAATTCAACCTCACCTATTAGTGCTAGCTAATTGCATCTGTCCAAGCTACCAGACACCATTGAAAATTCTGCCGTTTTTATGGACAAAGCTCCTACCTGGTAAAACACGAGTTCGCAATGCCTAATTTTAAGATTTAACGAATTATTAGAAGTCAAATTACTGTTCGGCATACGCATAGTACACCAAATTACATTTACTAAAATAAGATTTATGTCTGCTAATGCTATTGAAAGACCTGGAAAATGCTAGCAAGTGGACTTTGAGTTCAGACAATATTGTCAAACAACACTAAATCAAGATTTTACGTAATTTGACTAGTTTTTATTAAATTGGCTGATTTCTGAATGAAACTTTAACTCGATGCCCTCACCCAAGATGCATATGTAACCAATCCCACATGTCAAGATAATGCAGATCCTTAAATAAGAGTGCAAAACCTCTTTCTTACTGTGGCATTGTGACAGGTACTACTATGCACCTGTCACATTCAAGTGTGCATAGATATCTTTCTCAGTTATTCAGCAAATTAATACAGATCCTTTAATGTAAAGATTATAAACCCTTATTCACAGAAATGATGTTGTATTTCTGTGCATGTCAGTGAGATCAGTGATGTGGTTCTTTATTCATATCTGGATATAAACACTTAAGCTGTAGCATTTGACTTGATGTGTGTATTGACGATTGTGTATCCAAAATGCATTCATTACCAGACCAGCATGGGTGGGGTTACGGTGATATAAACATGTTCATCTTCCTCCTTCCTGATAAATTGGTACTCGGATAGACTGAGGCGGTGCAGATATGAGTGACGTGGCGGAGGAAGCGATGGACAGCTCTGCGGTGTCAGAGGAAGAAGTGGAGAACCAGCAGGAGACGTCAAAGGAA
This sequence comes from Maccullochella peelii, assembly GCA_002120245.1. Lineage (NCBI taxonomy): Eukaryota > Metazoa > Chordata > Actinopteri > Centrarchiformes > Percichthyidae > Maccullochella > Maccullochella peelii. Next base: position 28,385 of record LKNJ01002640.1, read on the forward strand.
GACCAGTTGAGTCTGAACAAAAGCCGCTCCAAAATATCTGGTAAGGGAAAGCGGATGCTTTGATCCCTCTGTTCAGTCAGCAATTAAAATAACACCTGACCCTGATGATATCCATCTGCGGTGGTTAGACCTGTAATACCACTTTGACACACTTAGAATAATTCATTAACATGCTTTCAAACCATGTTTGTCCCGTTCACACAGGGTGCTGTCACCTGTTAAAGCTTGGTTGTCATAGTTTATAAAAGACCTGGGTCCTTGGCTTTGGTTCAGTAAAGAAGCCAGTAATGCTGATTTAGTTCCCACTCTGTTGTTGCAGCTGCAGGTGAAATCATTGAGGGCAAGCGGGCAAAGAAGACCGTTGAGAGGCTCGATTTCCAGGCACCGAAGCAAAAGGAAAAGCTCAAGATTGGAGATGGTGAATATTTAGTTTTAAGCATTTTAGATTGCTATTTGTATCCAGGCATATGCTGATATGTGTGTGGAAACTGTCGGCTTGTTTATTTCCCATGTTCTCAGGTAGCGGAGATAAATTAGGAGACATCCCGCGCACCGGCTACCAGATCACCAAGATGAAGCCAGCTGACCTGAAACCTCTGCACGTCATCCTGTTCGACAGACCAGGAAAGGTACAAACATCTGGATGATTTAAGATGAGCCGACATGCAGACATAGGTTCAGTCAGTGGGAGTGAGGTTTAATGATTGAGCCTGTATTTTCTTATTTATTGGTGAGCAGGCAGCATGAGCGAAGAGAAAACTTTATATAAATGCACAGTGGAATAAATTTGTGCTGTAGTTCAGATTGACAGGTTGGTACTAATATATATTTGCAGCGAAGCGGAGAGCAATAACTGTTTTTACACTAAATTATTGTTTGTTCCTTTAACAGATGGCCACTTTAAAGAAGAACTTGCGTCTGTTTAACGGCTTTCCTTTTGACGCGGACAGCGAACAATACACCAAAAAACGAGAAAAACTTCTCAAGTAAGTTTCTGGGCAGAGACGCTTTGCCTCTTGAGTCCTCGTGTGGAATCAGAGAGAAAGAAGTGGAAGTAATGTTGGTTTTCTTGTTCAAAAAGAAAAAATGATTTTGTCAGCTGAATGAAAGATGTTTGGGGCTTCAAGCTGCTTTTCATTAAACTTACTGGGCTTTATTTGCTCGTTGATGCTCCAGATTCTTCTTGCTTTCAACTGACTGCTGCATGCTCTTATTTTGCTGATGGAACTGAAACAAACATTCTAACTTGTTCATCGATTAGTGTGAAGGAGTGGATTTACACTTGGTTAAAAAGGTGCTCGAACCTCCTGATGATTGTAAATTAACTTTGTGTTTTAAGCTGTTTAGTTTTGGTAGCTCGCTGTGATGAAGTTCTGTCACAAGCTGAAGACTGAGTGGACGAACAATAAGCACCATCTTTTCTTTCTTTTTGGATGCAGGAATTCAAACTTTACCAACACCAAGCTGAAAGTTGTCTGCAGCGTTTTGGATCTGGAGAAGAAAGGAACCCACTCGGATCTGGTCGACAGGATCCTGACTTTCCTCATCGCACCGAAAAACAGCGGGAAGGTGAGCAGTGAGCTCGGGGGGGGGGGGGGGG
>LKNJ01002640.1:30048-110560 GCA_002120245.1 Maccullochella peelii
GGGGGGGGGGGGGTCTACTTCATCATTTGAGTGGCAGGGAATCATTTTAATAGAGAATAGTTTGTAGTTTAATGTTGTTTTGTCCCTCTGCCCCCATAGAAGCTCGAGCGGTGGAGGTGAACAGTTTTGGGTATTTATGAACTGCTAACAGTGACATTTTGGTCTTTAGAGAAATATAACAGTAACAATCCTTAACGCCATAAAAGCTATTTATCAAAAAAAAATTACAGCTTTAGAATACTCTGAAACTCACGAGAGCTGCAGAGGTCTCTTAAGTTGGCTCAGAGTAGATCAGAGATGAGAACACACCCTCTGAGACATTTTCTGCAGTGATTGTACAAAATATAATAATTAGTTTTAACCTACTTTTAGCCTTTTTTTTTTTTACGTTCAACAACACACATAGACAACATAGACATTACTTTCTATGCATCTTCACTGTCAACACAACGTGGCACTAAATCCTCTTCATTATATATTTTCTCAGTACCTCGTCCACCAGCTGCAGAATCAGCAGTTTAGTTTTTATCTCCATTTCAGCCAATATTACATTGTTGTTAAATACAACTGTTATTTGCTTCTGGAGATTTTAAAGATTTCACACAAACAAAATGTACTTGACATACGTTTTTGCAGAATAACACTTCTCTGATGACGAAGTGAGTTTTGTAAGAATAAAGAACACCGGGGCAGGTGCAAGGTTCATTCTTGTCTCTGATTGGCTATTCCTGCTTTTAGCATATGTGTGATTAGTCATGTGATCACTTGAGAGCCGCATTTAAAAGTTACTCTTCGCTGTAAGTAGGAGTGAGTCGCTTGATAAATGGATCTCTTTTAAACTGCTCAGTTTCTCTTTTAAGCTTTTTCAAGTGAAATCTTCGGAGTTTGATGTTGAGCACAGCGATGACTGGTTTGTCTGATCCTTTTAAAAATGTTTGAGCTAATTTCTCAGACATTAGTGGACATGCAGACTTGTGTGATTGATTTGAAATGAAAATATAAATCTTGTGCCCCTTTATTTGTCCACTGGGGAAGTTTTGAGAAAGACATTTTAGTTTCCTGTCCTTCAGGAAGTAGCTGCTCATCCCTGACGCTGTTTGTCCTTCAGCAGCGTCTGCCCGTGAAGAAAAAGAGGAAATCAAAGAAGAAACTGTCCGGCGACGACTCGAAGGCCAACACCAAGAAGAAGAGCAAACCCAAACCCAGGAGCTCATCGTCCAGTCCCAAGAAGTCCAAAACAGGAAGCAAGTCCAAAGCCATCGTCATGGACTCCAGCAGCGACGAGGACGATGACGAGGAAGATGAGAAGGCGGGGGCTTCAGCTGAGGCCGAGGGATCAGATGCAGAGGACAAACCATCAGAGAAAGAGGAGGACCCGTCTGACAAGTCAGAGGAGTCTGCAGACGAAGAGGAGGAGGAGGAGGAGGAGGATGAAGATGAAGAGGTGAGGTTGTCTATGAGCACAAAACTGGAAACTAGTTTTTCTGGTAATTCCCCAAATAACCCAACAAGTCGATTAATGAAACAGAAAATGAATCGGCAGCTATTGAGTCTTTCTGTGTCTGACAATAAACTGAATAAACTGTGATGAACATTTTTAACTATTTTCTATTTCCAAATGATTCAACAGGGAAATAATCAGCGGATTAATTAATAATGAAAACAATAGATTTTAGTTTCTGCCTAATATGAGATGTACAATACAGACTTTTACCATCTCAAACTAAAGTTGCGTTTGCATTCAGTTTTACTTACAAAACACATTATGTGTATTTCCTTCCTCATAAAACATTTGCGAAACCGATTTTTTTTAACAGGGTCTTGAAAGTTTGGAAAATGCTTAATTTCAACTGTTAGGAATATGCTTGAATTCAAATATACTCCTTGAAAAGTGCTTGATTTTTCAACATAATCTGGTGTTTCATCATCGACACAGTCACTCATGGAAACCAAAAACGTCTTTTGTTGTCTCCTGGCGTTTACAGATGTGATGATAAACGCTTCAAGAGTCTGGAAAACTTTGGTTTAGGTACCTTAAAAGTGCTTGAATTTTACTCTACAATTTTTGCAGTATGAACCCTGTTTTAGGAACTATTTTAAATCCTGCATTGTTTGCATTGACTAGCTTGCAGTCTCCTTTCGTGTCTTTGGTGGCACATTGCTGCATATCTTGGCGTGTTAGCGCCACCTGTTGATCAGTGGAATAGTGTTGGTAGGACTGTGTATAGCATCACCTGCATGTGTGTCCTCATGCACGAAGAAAAACGGCTCCATGACGCTGCTGGAGGTCAGAAACTCCACAGGGAACCTTTAACCAAAACCTCAAACTGGATTCATCATAATTCTTGAGATACTAAACAATGAGTCGGCTTCATTCAGTCGTCATTTCGGTTTTTTAATCCACAAATGTTTTGTGTCAGTCTCCCAAATCAAAGTCTGGCAGAGGGAAGTCGGCTCCCAAGAAAGCAGCACCAGTGAAAAGACAGAGGACACCAGCGAAGAAGACAGGTCCTCCTAAAAAGAGAGCGAAGAAGGACGTTTCAGATGAGTCGGAATCTGGCGCCGACAGTGAAGCTGACAAGAAGGTAAAACTAAAAAAAAAAAAAACCAGATTCACAGAATTTAATGGGAAGCAGCTCCAGAGACGAGCGGCGAGCGCTGTGTTGACTGTTCAGCCCTCCTCCTCTTCCTCTCCTCCTCCTCTTCCTCTCCTCCTCCTCCTCCTCCTCCTGGTGAAGTTTGGCTCTCAGGTGTCTTGTGATGTTGAGTTGATGTTTGTCTGTTTGTTTTACAGCCCAAAAAGAAGAAAACAGCCAAACCTGCCGCCAAAACCAAGAAGGCCGACAGCAGCAGCAACAGCAAAAACAACACAAACACAGGTGAAGTCATGCTAATCAGGGCTGCGCAGGTTATTATAGATAATTATAATTTGATATTTAACTTTTCCTTAACTGTTTAGTTTAGTGATACTGTCACTTTTTCAATCGGAGCCTTTGAATGCTGATCATGTGACCAAAATGAAAGTTCAGAAAAAGATCATTTTGAGAAGAAAACAGACTCACCTGACATGGAATGGAAAATACTTAAAACATCGTTTTAGTTGCTTAAAGTAGATTATTATCTCTTGTTTGCACACACTTTGGTTTAACGCAGGCCTAATTAAATAGAGTGTAGGTCCTAAAGTGCAGAAGTTCTTGTTTGTTCCACTCTTAATGTCCCTCCAGCACCAGCGAAGCCTTTAATCCTAATGTCTGCTGCCTTTTTTAGGAAGAGGCATTAGATTCTGAGGTTGAATATGTTTTTTTATATATACATTTGGCCTTTTCACTGCTTTACAGTATGTGTGAAATAGCCTGCATTAAAAATGTGTGCATTGTGTGGCTGTAAGAAGTATAAGAACAGTTTTAGTGAGTTGGAAACTTAAAAAAAAAAAAAAAAAAGTAATTATTATATATTTATATTTTTTGAGATGGACTTCCCAAGCCAGCAGTTTTAGGAGTCTCATTTTTCTGTGTCCTTTTCCTGTTTTCACCTGCAGCAGAGGACAGTTCGGACGACGACGAGCCGCTCATCAGGATGATAAAGAAAACGCCGAGTGACGAGCAGCTGAAGGAGACGGTGCAGAGTCTGCTGAAGGAGGCCAACCTGGAGGAGATGACCATGAAACAGATCTGCCAGAGGGTGAGATGCCTGAGGCCGACGCCTGAGGCCGACGCCTGCACATCAATGCCTTGACTTTACTTTATGTAACGTGCTGGAACGTGTGTAATGTCCCGGGAGCATTATACTGTATTATTATATGTATAACTCTTCCTTCCTGTGTGTTTCTAGGTGTTCGACACGTACCCAGACCACGACCTGACCAGCAAGAAGGACTACATCAAACAGACCGTCAAATCTGTGAGCGCACACACACACGCACGCTTGTTTTTGAGTTACGGTAAAACATTTCGCTTGTTGATATGAACCTCTGACCATTTATACATTTTCTTGAGCTACAAGTCATTTAACCAGCAGAGTTTTGAAGATTTTGCTGCATTTTCTATTTTTATATCAAAGTAAACACAATGTCTCTGGGTTTTGGTCTGTTGGTCGGATCAAACAACCTTTTGAAGACTCGCTTTGGGAAACTGTGATGAACACTTTTCACTGTCTTGACATTTTATAGATTTAAACGATTTGTCGCTTGATTTAAGAAAAAATCCTAAATAAAGAAAATAACATTTAGTTGCTGCCTCCTCTGCTGGGAAATTGTGCAGCTGGTGCTTTCAGTACAGTGTATTTAAATAGTCTGTCTGTATCTGAGACTGTAATTTCATGGGGCATTTAAAACACAGAATTATGGGATACTCGTATCAAGGCGAGGACTGAAGTCTGCACTCGGTGGAGCCAACACTTGAAACATGTTCCTGTTGGTCTCCAGCAGAGGGCGATATGGATCGCTAAGTTACAAACAGGAAGGAAAACAAATGACTGAGGAAGGGAGGAATCAACAACAGAGACCAAAACTAAACGGCTGAGTTCAGCTTCTCACTGTCTGTAGTAAAGCTGAGCTTTGATATATTTAAGATATGACATTTGTGAAGTTATATTCCTTCTTTCGGTTAAAGGTGATGGCACACGGAGGTTCCCCAGGTCACATTCGGGTCCTTTGTAAACCCAAAAGCATGAGGTCATATACTGACTCATTCACATCAGTAGTCCAGCTATGTCTCCAAGGATGACTGGTCAGGGAGCAGCGAGGCCGGCTCCGTCTCCCAGGAGACCGGGGTCGTGGGAGAAAGGCTGCACTTGGCTCCAGACTCTACACTGATATTGTTTCCTCTAAGAAGTGCGCCGAATGTGACTTATGTTCGCTTCGGTAAGCATAGTTTCATGTTCAGAATCTGATACCCAGTAGAATGTTCACACATCTTCAGCTGGGTGAGGAATAACCTTATTTGAACTCGTAGTGAACCTGACATGTCCCGCTCAGGGTTAAATACTCCTCGCCAGTTAGTGGGTGGCATTACACAGCGTTCACTTGTGCTGCTGATCTTCTTCTTCTCCCCCATCGAACTTCAATAAATGCTTCTGCGTGAGACGCCCAGGTCTTCTGAAACCTCTTCAGCTTCCACATTTCCGTCACAGTATTGATCCTGATAGGTTAGAATATAGATTTCAGGAAAAGCAAACGAAACGTTTCGCTGCAGAACGGTTTCTTCTCAGCCGAGTTTCAGTTTGAGTTTTCATGGCGTGTGATTCAGAGGCGCCAGCCTGCAGGACTCATTTATGGGCCCCGCGATGGGCGTGTACACACAGATGGAGCTCAAATGATTAGTTGGCTAATCGATTAGTCGATCGATAGAAATTGTTCTCTGCTTCCAGCTTCTGTTTGTGTGTTTTTAAATTATTGTAAACCGAATATCTTTTGGGTTTCGGGCTGTTGGTTGGACAAAACAAGACTGGGAATTTCCGGCGGGGATTTTTTCTCTATTTTGTGACATTTCATAAATTAAAGCATTAATCGATTAAGTGAGAAAATAATTGGCAGATTGAATCAGTCATGAAAGTAATCATTATTTGCAGCAATTTAATGCAGAAACCCAGAACAGTATTACATGAAGCTCTGTTTTGGTGCTTTGATGCCTCTTTTTGCACCTGCAGTGCTGTGACAGGAACACCCCCCCCCCCCACAAAGAACAGTCACATTTTAAAGTGCTGATGCAGAGCTGGAACAAGTAGTGGGTGCTGGTGCAACGGCTTCAAAAAACAGTTCTGTTTCACTTGAGTTTGTGTCAATCCAAAGTCACAGTTTGTTTCACATATTGTCCTGTTAGTATTCAGAGGTATCTATATACGTATACTAACTGCTAAAATGGTGTACGACGACGATTAGTATGCACTACATACTGTACAGGAGCAGTGTGTACAATGGGTTTGGGAGTCCGCAGTCATGCTAGCAGCTCTGAGGCGGCCGAAAATTAAACTGCACTTTCATTTTGATCGTTTAAGTACAAATTTAAGCAAAAAAAAGTCATAAATGCAGTGATTCCAGTTTCTCAAGTATGAATATTTTTTTTGTTTTTCTTTGTCTTCTTTGAAAGTAAAATGAATATATTTAATTTGACGATGTCCCTTTGGGCTCTGGGAACTTGTGATGTGAATCATTATAGAGAAAATAATCAGTAAATCAACGTATATAATAAAATAATTGTTCTTTTTTTCCTCCATAAAAAGATTCTCAATTGACGGATGCGTAACAATATTACCGTAGTTATCAATATATCACAAACCTCCGATGTTCCTCTTTCATCTCTTTAAATGTTTCCTCGCAGCTCATCACATGAAGACCTGAAGAAGAATCCAGTTGGCTGAAAAGCTCCTTTTTCTTTAGTTTCATATCAGTTTGTTTTCATACAAAACACTTTTATACATAATTATGTTTTTTTTTATTAATGTGTGACTTGTGTATAGATTTTCAGATTAACTCAACAGTGTTCATCATCGTCATGTACTTTTTTTAATGTTCTGGCAAAGTCCTGAACAACATCAATAGTTTGACACTTTCAAAGCTAAAACGCAACTAAAAGAAAATCTTTATCAACACCAAATCTGACCTTTGCTTTTGGCTCACAGGGCTTCACATTTTTATTTCTGGATTCAAATGTTGTACATATGTTTCTTATTAGGTGAAGCCATTCTGGATTAACACGCTTTTAACTCTGAAAACAGCTTTTTGTTTGTTTCCTTTTGGACGTTTTGCTCTGTTAGTCGTTGTTTTACAATTTAAATTCATTCAAATTAACTGTGCTGAGTAATTTAAACACTGATTAAAATTGTACCTTTTTGAACAAAACTGTCTTAATGTGGTTTGAAATGTGTGTGTGTTTAAAAACATCATTTTCTGGCACATTTTACACGCATGGCCTGCAAGAGGAAGCAGCAATTTCTGAGCAACAATCTTCTGAAACTGAAGCTGCCTAAAATTGCTTTTATGAAACAGGACTCTGGTTGGGGAATCTGTAGGCCTATCATAGTCTGAAACACGGAATCAGTCCACTTGTTGCCTTGGTGACTCTCCTCAGTCCGTCAGGTTTTCAGAGACCAACTTGAAGATTATTAATTAGATGTAAATATCAGTTAGTGAAATGTGAAACTGAGGCCTGTACTACGGAGCAGGATTTGGGGTTAGGGAGGTAACCAACAGGTTGAACTCTAACTTTTCAGGCGTTACGACAGTGCTTCACGTCTTACAGGTGTACGTCGCCATGGTAACTGATGCCGCGCGCCGTAACGTAACGGATCAGCGGGTATAAAAGCACCGCCTACTGGCCAATCAGAAGATACGGTTTCTCGTCGGAGGGACGGACTTATCTGTGTAAGAAATGTCAAAGACATTTCATTGTGCTTTTGTGTACAGCGACTGACCGAAGCACTAAAACCTTGTACTTGTACTTCTAAGCCCACTTACCGCTTTGAGTTATGTTTGTAGATTTATTTTTAATTTGCTCCGAGTCCGTTTGACACCGCCGGGGTTGCAGCAGAAAGAATAAGGCTCCAATTGTCATATACGCACCATAACAACATATTCATGTAGTGGAAAACACAAATGTAATTGTAGTTTGTTCTCTAATGATGGCGCAGTGATATTATAAGCCCGTTAATTTACGCATTCTCACACAGTCGAGCTGCATGATGTGTTTAATTTCTTCCTATTTATAGTTTGCTCTTCTTTGTATGGTATACCGCTCTGCTGGCAGCTGACACTTGTCATGTTTGTGATTGGTCCCCTGCTGCAAACCCAGTTCCTTTTATGTGAAACTAGATTAAGAAGGGTCACATGTGGTTGTGAACTAAATAAGAAACTCCGTGTGTGTGTGTGTGTGTGCAGTCTCTGTCTGCACGCTTGAAAAGTAACTAACTACATCTACTCAAGCACTATAATAATAATAAAACTTTATTTATGTGGTACCTTTAATACAGGGGGTGTTCCTCAAAGTGCTTCACAATAAAAGAGAATAAATTAAAGCAGATACCGCGTGATAAATCCAAGCAATCAAATGAATAACAGACAAAATGCACCAAATAAAGAACGGCTAAGAACAATAAAATATGGGAAAGATGAGAATAAAACCGAGGAAGTGACAGTTATAACTACTGTACTCTGTGTGTTACGCTTCTATACTTCTATATTTAATGTTCTTTTATTTCAGCTATATTTACGTGTTAAAGTTAAAGTGAGCTCGTGCGTCCTCCTCGCGGCCTCTCGACAGGCAGCTGCAGAGCAAAGATTAGATAAGAGAAGCAGAAAACTCTTATCTCTGTGGCCTGCAAGTTATTAACGCGCTCTCACAGCAGTAACCGTTTATTTACAGCAGGTTCCGCCTATTCACTCCATATATTCGGATTAAGAGGCATGTCTGCAGACAGAATTCAGGGAATAAAAAGAACATGATCTATATATTTAAATATGCAAATACAACAAATTACAAGTATCAGGTCTGTGTTGTTAGAATGAAACATGTAGATAAAGTGAGTGCAGCTTTGTTACTCCACCATTACATAACACAGTGATCAGTTTCACCATAATTTATTGATTTTAAATGTTCACAAATACAGCATATAGGCTCCCACACACACACACACACACACACACACACACACACACACACACACACACACACACACCGTGAGGCCCCACCCCCCCAGCAGCTGAAAGCAAAAGTAACTGAACCATTTCCCGCCTGCGTCAGTCAGTTGACTCGCGTTTAGCAGGTAAGATATGTCGCTTCACATTAAAACTTTGGGGTTGAAATGTGTGTTTTTACAGTAAATGCACAATAAAACGTGTCGGATGTTCGAGGGGAGCAGAGCAGACAGAAGATGATTAAACATTTAGATATTTAATTAACTAATTACCGTCTCCGCTGTTTACATGCAGCCCTGCGGTGATAATCGCTGTTTCTTTGCATATGTATGTGATATATATAATATATATATATGCACACTTGCTTTTCTAACGTTGTATTAAGTTTTGTTATCAATATTATTATATTAAACTTGTTTCAGAATACTTTAGATCGACACACGAAGCATGTTACAAGTGCACAGAGTTAAAAAAGACGTGTTTTCTTTTAAATATTAATTTTCATGATGTATTTTCAGGTTGTTTACTTCTGTGCAGAGAGGAGTTGCCCAACTGAAGGCTGAACTCTGCAGCTCATTTCTCCAGGTGCGCAGCGCCATCTAGTGAACATGCACTGAATGTAAAAGGAAAGCGTGAAATGAACAGGAACTTTTAAGGTTAATCTAAATAAACATGTTATATATTACAGATGTAAGGGTTTTTAACATCATTTTATTGAGAGTGTGACATTATATTCAATTTCCTAAAGAAAAAATATGAAAAATAAGATATATACACACACATATATATGTGTGTGTGTGTATATATGTATATATGTGTGTATATATATAATTTGTCATGATAAGAACTATATTTCTGCAGGTGAATTTCATTTTTACACATTTTCACACACAATTTTTTATAATGCATAAAGACAAAGTCTTCTAAGGAACAAGAGAAGTTTTTGGTTTTTTTTGTTTGTTTTTCTACTTTATTAACTCTGCATATAAACTCCAGGCCATTATAATAAAATACAAAAATAATAAATCCCATCATGGAATGCATTGTCCTACAGTAATATATATTTCTAAAGAAGGTATTTTTACAATGCTTAAATGCTTTAAACACGGAAGGTGATTTAGAAAATCTACATTTGTAGAAATAATGTTTTGCAAACATAAAATTCTTAAATGTAACATCTGAATGTTCCAGGTCCAGATTTTAACAGTAGCATTTTACTCATTTATTGTCCTTAATGTATGATTTATGCACAATTAATTCATGCTGCATATTTTGTTTTGTTTTTTCTGCCTATATATATATTTTTTTTTGTTTGTTTGTTTGTTTTTAGGTCACTCCAATCAAGACCTCTCACAGCTGGCATGCATATTCAGAGAAATCATTGCTGCACATCATATAGTATACGTACTACAACACAAAAAGTAAGGAGAAACATGTTTAACACCACAACAGAACAGAGACACATTATAAAAGCACATTTTTCTTAGTGTCCTTGTGATGTCTGTATAATTTGTCTGTTACAGAGTCTTTTCATTATTTCAGTCTTCCAACAAAAAGCCGACTTTATAAATTCTATTGAAGAACATTTTTTAAAAGTGTATCACTTTTCTATTTCACATCACATAACTGGCAGAGCAAAACACCAAAATAACAACCAGTTTCCAGATATATATAATACATCTTTTGGAGTCAGGTAGTTAGCTGTGAGCCCTGATTCGTTAGCCTATAAAATAGTTTACATTACAAACTGTCTCCATGAACAGTGAGCTGAATGAGCCGTCAGCAGCTCCTGCCTGCAGTGTACCCATGGATGTACAGACAACCATCACTGGATCACTGTGATACTGAAGAAAATTTAAAAACAGCAGGATTCTCAGGCAGCTTCTGCAGTTACAGAGAGACTGTGGATGTTTCTTCACACTATCTGAGATACTGATGTCCTCAGAAAGTGAAGGAACCACTGCTGCAACTCCAACTGTCTGTTGACCGAGTTGGTGAGCGACCTGTACATGTCCCTTTGCTGCAGTCCCCTGAGGAGGCGCCTCACTGTTTAAAAACCTCTGGCTTAAGCTGCACTTTCTCAGCCTCGACCCAGCTGTGCTTTGAGCTGGATGCTAACAGTATATTAACACACTAAAACGTCATTTACTAAAATATTAGAAACACAGAACAGTCGTCACACATACTGCAGTCTCAACAAACACTGAGCATCTTTAGCAAGATAGTGTTTACTGTTGTTTTGCATTACATTGTACAGAACCTTTCTATTTCTCTGGAATGCTCACTTCTGTTTTTAGATAAAAATCACACCTAAAATAAAGAAGTGTTAGTAGATAGCGCATAATCACTTCTCATTATTTTTATCGGCTTCCACAGGTTGCACATCCATTTTGGAGCCACAGCATGACAAGTTGTTCTGCAGACTTCACTTGGGTAAGTACAATGTTTCTGTACAATTTTTAATTTTATTTAGCATTCTGCATTTAAAATTCGCTGCTGTCTTTTTCAAACTCTGCCTTCTGCTCTGCATGACACTTAACACTACTGAAACAGGCCGACTGTATGCGTTAACTAGTACTGGTCCTGGTCAACACATGATCACGTTACCATGTCGTACTTGGTGAAGGTGTTAATTAATAAAGTCATGATAAAAGACAAGCGTTGATGAAACTAAATGTATCTGTGCAGGCGAAGAGAGAAGCCAAGCCGAGGGAGCCAGACAAGACGAAACAAAAACAGGTACATCCATCACATTCGGTGGAGAAAGACACTGCTGGGTAAAGAATAACAGAAGCCAAATATAAATTGAACTGTTTGCTGTTTGTTAAAATAGGAGCAGCTCTGCAGCTGGTCACATTCTGACTGAAGTGTTTCCAAACATCTGACTGCTTCCACATCCAGCAGACACGGAGCAACATTATCATCCTTTTGCTTTCTAACCAAATGTTTAATGTAAGTCCAATATTTCTCCCCCTAGCACTGCAGCGTACACTCGGCTTGTCTGAGCTTGTCTACACTATTGTTTGGAGGCTTTATAAGCGTGTTTCACTTTTATAGGTTTGATTTTAAGTTATGAATAAGTTACTGATATCACAGTATTTGAAAAATAATATTTTGAGGTCACTTTTTTGTGTAATTCTGTTTTTTAATGAAGCTCTCGATGGTTGAAAGCAATACAGCCACAAAATCCTTATGCTTTGTTTGAGATCTTTGTAAGGCTTCATGTAGTGTGCAGTGTTACTGATCTCTGTCTCATAGACTCACTGAAGGCCTGAAGATGAGTGAGTGTGGATCTGAGAGAGGAGGATCAGCGTCTTCAACGGTCAGCTTTATGTCTGCAACGAGTGACCGCTCCAGAGAATTTCCTCCACTGTTCAGCACTGAACCCAAACCTTCACAAACAAGGTAAGATTATGGGTACACTGATTTCCCAGCACTGACACCAGCATGGAGTTAGCTGCCCACATGTCAAACCATCCTTACTCTCTGTTCAAGAAGTGACCTCTAACCACCGGCAGCATCATGTGACTCTAGACACCAATAGAAATAAAATAATGCATATTCTGATATAATAAAGCTGTATCAAATCGTGGTTGTGTTCAGTGCTGCCAAAACTTCTGTTGTAGTCATCAGTGTAACTGATCCTTCCAGGTTCGCTGGAGTCAAGAAGAAGAGTAAATCTCAGGGAGGATCAGCGTCTTCAACGGTCAGCTTTATGTCTGCAACGAGTGACCGCTCCAGAGAATTTCCTCCACTGTTCAGCACTGAACCCAAACCTTCACAAACAAGGTAAGATTATGGGTACACTGATTTCCCAGCACTGACACCAGCATTTAAAGATTCTCACATTTAGCTTTAATTACAGCCTTCTGTGTTACCTGCAATCCCTGATGAGTGATCAATTGACCAGATGGGAACCAACATTAGCTTTACCCCCTGACTGCATGAATTCAATTCAATTCAGTTTTATTTATATAGCGCCATATCATAAAGTTATCTCAGGGCACTTTGTCATAAAGAGCAGGTCTAGACCGACTCCTTATGTGTACAGAGACCCAACAATTCCCACCAAGAGCAGCACAAGCAACAGTGGCAAGGAAAAACTCCCTTTAACAGGCAGAAACCTCGAGCAGAACCAGAACCAGGCTCTGGGTGGGCGGTCATCTGCCTCGACCGGTTGGGTTGAGAGAGAGNGGGGAGGGAGGGAGCGAGGGAGGGAGAGATAGAGAGAGAGAGAGCATGAGGAAAGTGAACATGCAGTATCACAGCGCAGTTCAGTTCTACATAAACATGTAAAGCAGCAGTAGTGGAAATAGTATTAATGTTAAAACAAATAATACTAGTAGCAATGTGGTAGTAGTAATACTAATAATAAGTCCAAAGATAACAATAACAGCAGCAACTGCCGAGCAGCAGCACGGGNGTTATCTCAGGGCACTTTGTCATAAAGAGCAGGTCTAGACCGACTCCTTATGTGTACAGAGACCCAACAATTCCCACCAAGAGCAGCACAAGCAACAGTGGCAAGGAAAAACTCCCTTTAACAGGCAGAAACCTCGAGCAGAACCAGAACCAGGCTCTGGGTGGGCGGTCATCTGCCTCGACCGGTTGGGTTGAGAGAGAGGGGAGGGAGAGAGAGAGAGACAGAGAGAGAGCATGAGGAAAGTGAACATGCAGTATCACAGCGCAGTTCAGTTCTACATACAGATGTAAAGCAGCAGTAGTGGAAATAGTATTAATGTTGACAAATAAAAGTAATAGCAATGTGATAGTAGTAATACTAATGATAAGTCCAAAAGCAACAGTGCATGAAATTATCACCGGTTTATTTCAGTCATTTAATTACAATCTCTGACATAATTTGTCAGCACCAGCAACAGGCGTGTTGATGCTATTTACTAAAATGTATGCAGAACAGCTCGCCTACATGAATCATCTGTATTTATTTTTGTACATGATCTGCCTGTTACATTAGATTCATCCGTCTAAATTAAGAGTTTACTAGAATGATGAAAGCTGTGCGCTACATCAAGTGGAAGAAGGGACCGTCTCCTCCAAATAGTTTTTAAGTTTGAGAGTGTGCTGATTTTGTTTTACGGTACATTTGAGAGGGAAACTCCACCTTACTAAGATATCAGATTGTCATCAGCATACAGGGAGATATGATGAACGGTACCATGGAATAGTTTTTAAATCCATAGACTAATGTATTATATTAACTAATGGCTTGAGTTGTTTTGTTTCTCAAGCTGTAGGCAGAAGTCGGCAAGTGTCCAATATACCTACAAACACACCAGTAAACTGTTAGTGTGTAACTGTTTAAAGACACTGTCTGCTAGTCGTAAATTATAATACTGTTTACTCATGCAAATTAAAATGTAATGCATGCTTTGATATAAAATGTTTTTTGGGTACTATCTCTAACTTGTTTCAGTGACCAGAATACATCAAGCATTCAGCAGAAGCAGGATACCCTGAAGGTAGGCAGTTATACTAATTAATCAACTAATCTGCGTAATTGATTATCTTTTGTTTATTATTACGGTTTCTGCAAGTCAAAGAGGAAGCTTTTTCTAGTTAAAAGGTCACAAAATAGTTATCAGTAGGACATTTTGTTGCTGGATGCAGGTTGATTAGACAATTGCACAATGGTAAAAGGATATGTGACATTGTTTTAACCCATGTTGACTCAGTACAGAGTCCCCTAAAACTAAATAATTTATACCAACACAGCTCAACAATTCTTTAGTGAACTTTACCCAAAAACATGCAGAATGGAATTGCACATCACAGTATCATTGCAGTAACATTGTAACTCCAAAATAAAACTGGGATTTATGATGTAGACCTACGACTGAGGGAATAGGATACTGATATATGAAAATAGCAAACAGTTTAATAAAACATTTCATGGTCTTTGTCAGGTGTTTGAAGCTAAAGTCATGGCTTTTGTAAAGCAATCTCTGAGAACCCATAAGAAGGTCCTTTATGCAAAACAAAAAGGATTATTTGAAGAAGACGAGCAGGAGGAAGTTATTAATGGTCAACCGGCTGAGTTTGATGATGAAACAAATGAAGCAGCCCTGAAGATTGCCCTCCACATCTTGAGGACCATGAATGAGGATGAACATGCTGACATACTTGAGCAAAGTAAGAGACTGCATGTTACCTTACTAGTTTGTGTTTGTTAGGAGAGCTGACTGTAGCTGCCTGCTGATGTCCAATGTTTCTTACCAATTTGACAATTTGTCAGTCTATTAACTTTGGTCTAGTTTGAAATATCTCCACACCTATTAGATGAACTGCCATGAAATCTGGTGTTATGCTAACATCATGCTAACATTTGTATGTTAGCACAAGTGAGCCAACTTGCAGCTGAAGTTGATGAATGCTGAGCAAAGCGTAAAAACATATATCCTAGAGTGAAAGTTGAGTCAAGTCTGGCAATGTAGAGCAGTGCCTGACAAGCTGAGTCTGAGACGTCCTAAAATGGCCACTGTGCAGAAGATTAAAAGGGTCTTTCCTTTGGCTGCACCAGTCAAGGCAATTTTAACTTTTTTTATTTTGCCCCACTAATGGTAAAGAATGTAATGTAATGAGAATTACAACCTCATCAGAACTGATGGGATGGGTAACAAGAGGGATAAGCACATAACAAATTGTTCTTGTTATTGATGTTACACATTTCTGTGCTGTTAGGTCATTATGGAGTCCTTGCCATGTACCAAAAGAAACTAAAATATTTCCTGAAGAAGAAAAATGAGAACTTGATAACTACACAGGAGTGGCCTGTGCCTCTTAAAAAGATTTATACGAAGCTCTATCTGATAGAGGGGGACAGTAGAGAGGTCAACAATGAACATGAAGTGAGACAAATTGAGACCGCGTTCAACAGACGGAAGACTTCGGAAATAATGATCAAGTGTGAGAACGTCTTCAAGCCCTTACCCAACCAACAAGGCAAACCAATCAGAACGGTGCTTACCAAGGGGATAGCAGGCATCGGCAAAACTGTGTTGGCACAAAAGTTCATGCTGGACTGGTCAGAAGAGAAGGCCAATCAAGACATCCAGCTCCTGTTCTTACTTCCTTTTAGGGAGCTGAATTTGCTTAAAAATGAAAGAAGAAGTTTGATGGAGCTCCTTTATGACTTCTCTCCAGGCCTGAAAGAATCTGGAATCAAAGACCTGAACATGTGCAAAGTTCTGTTTGTACTGGATGGTATCGATGAGTGTAGACTCCCTCTGGATTTCAAGAGAAATAAGAGCTGTTGTAATGCTACACAGTCAGAATCAGTGGATGTGCTGCTGACAAACCTCATTGCAGGTAACCTGCTACCAAAAGCTAATCTGTGGATAACTACTCGACCTGCTGCAGCCAGCTGCATCCCTCAACAGTATGTTGACCGCATGACTGAGATACGAGGCTTCAGTAACCTGCAGAAGGAGCAGTACTTCTACAAGAAGATTGATGATGAAAACTTAGCCAGAAGAGTAATCGCAAACATAAAGTCGACAAGAAGTCTCTACATCATGTGCCACGTGCCGGGCTTTTGCTGGATTTCCTCTATTGTCCTGGGAAAAATGTGTGCCAAAGCAGGAGGAGGAAAAATGCCAAAGACTTTGACTCAGATGTACATCCACTTCCTGGCACATCAGACCACACAGATTCACGTCAAGTACTGCGAAGAGCAAGAACTGGACTCCCACGGGAATAACAAGGTGATTATGTCACTTGGGAAGTTGGCCTTTCAGCAGCTGGAGAAAGGCAACCTGATCTTCTACGAGGACGATCTTAGAGACTGTGGTATTGATGTCAAAGAAGCATCCGTCTACTCAGGAGTCTGCACTCAAGTCTTTAGGGAAGAGTCCTGGATGCAGCATAAAGTCTTCTGCTTTGTGCATCTGTCTGTCCAAGAGTTTCTCGCAGCTTTGTATGTCCATGTGATGTGCAAGGTCAATGGTGTTAACCTGATGATCAAAGAATCTAACCAGATAGCCAAAACCAAACCTATATCCGAATTGCACAAAGCTGCAGTGGACAGAGCCTTACGAAGTGACAACGGCCACCTGGATCTCTTCCTGCGTTTCCTCCTCGGACTCTCTGTGGAGTCCAGTCAGGATCTGTTCAGAGGCCTGAAGTTTCAGGTAGAAACCTGCGACTTCCAAAGTCATGAGGAAACTATCAAGTACATCAAGGAGAAAATAAATCAGACTCTTCATCCAGAGAAGTACAGCAATCTCTTCCACTGTCTGAATGAGTTAAACGACCACTCTCTGGTGGAGGAGATCCAGAGCCACTTGGACTCAGACCGAGACTTTGTGATGGACAAGTGCTCTGCAGCTCAGTGGGCAGCTCTGGTCTTTGTGTTGCTGACCTCACCGGAGAAGCCAGAGGAGATCCACCTGAAGAAATACTCCAGAAGAGAAGATGGCCTTCTCAAGCTCTTACCAGCCATCAAAGCATCCACATCAGCAATGTAAGTAACTAATCATTTTCTAATGACTAATTTTTAACAAATCACTGGATGTACATCATAGTTTTTAATAACAAATTGACTTTGTCTTTCTGTTTTTCAGGTTGAATGATTGTAATCTCACTGCAGACTGCTGTCAGGAGCTGTCTTCCACTCTCAGCTCAAGCTCCAATGAGCTGAATCACTTAAATTTAAGTGACAACCGCATACAAGACTCGGGAATCGAGACTCTCTGCACCGGACTCCAAAGCCCACACTGCAAGCTGAAGACACTGAGGTGAGTCAATGCTAAAGCTGACAATAATGTGAGTGAACAAAAGTCCCCCTCGTGTTGTTTTAATGCCCATTCCATTTAATGACGTGTCAGCAAGTCCTCCTTCAGATTCTTTGACTTATTAAAGGGTAACTCCGGTATTTTTAAACCTGGGCCCTATTTTTTTATTTTTTTATTTTTTACAAATTTTGGGGTCTAAATGACTAATACTTACCATTAGTTTTGGAATTGGTCCAGTAGATCGCCCCAAAATTTGTTTAAAAAAAAAATAGGGCCCAGGTTTAAAAATACTGGAGTTACCCTTTAAGAAGTCAAAGAATCTGAAGGATTATGTTGCAGCCATTGCAGCCCATTCGCGGATGCCGGAGGAGGCAATCAACTACATATTTTGGGGTTGAAATGACTAATACTTACCATTAGTTTGTAAAATGGTCCAGTAGATCGCCTCAGCCGGTGAAAAGTCTGTCCGCTAAAAGTGCTTGCAACCTCTCACAAGATTTCCTTGCGAGACTTCTGTTTCTGGTTAAACAAAAAGGATCATACTCTTTAACAAACAGTCTGTCTCTGTAGGGATCCTTTCCATAATGTTATCAGACATTTAGAATAACAGTCTGAACCAGAGTCAGTGGCGAAAACAAGCACTTTTAGTGGACGGACTTTTCACGGGTGCAATTGCCCACAAGTATTACGTTGCAGCCATTGCAGCCCGTTTCATGGATGCTAGCTGAGCCGATCTACTGGACCAATTCCAAAACTTTTGGTACCTATTATCTGAGTCACCATGGTTTCAATAGCTCCTAAATATACTGGTTGATCAACTAACTGAACTGAACTGACAATTGAACTTGTTTTGACTAGCAGGTGTATATATAATCATATTTTTCAAACTGTACAACAATGTCCCATTTTGCAAAATAATGACAAAGAAGACCTGACAATATAAAACTGTCCAATACAAAAGCCTGGAAATGAGTGCAACGATTGTAAAATTTATAATCAATTCTTTGAGAGGTGTGATCTAACTTTTGATGTTTTGGTATTGTTATATTTGTTTCTTTGTATTGCAAGGTTTTAATTTGTCCATGTTGTTTGTCCCGTCAGGCTGAACCGATGCAGTCTCACCCAGGGATGCTGTGAAAAGCTGGCTTCAGTCCTGAGCTGTCCCACATCACATCTTAGAGAGCTGGACCTGAGTGACAACGACATTGAAGACTCAGGAGTGAAGCTGCTCTCCACTGGACTGGGAAATGTGTGCTGTAAACTGGAAACCCTCAGGTATCACTTAAGGAAAACTATTAATGCTAATAGTCAATGAAGGGTATCAACCACCAGTTGAGGCTGAATCCTATCACTCTGTCACAGGCTGTCGTTCTGTAACATCACAGAGAAGGGTTGTGGTTTCTTGGCCTCTGCAGTGAAGTCCAACCCATCCCACCTCAGCGAGCTGGACTTGAGCTACAATCACCTCGGAGAGTCAGGAGTGAAGCTCATCTCTGAAGCTCTGGAGGAAGGACGATGTGAATTAACTAAACTAAGGTAAAGAACACAGTCTTAATGGGTTTTTTAACATAAACATACAGTATACTGCTGTGATGTCTCTTGGGACATAATCCAGGTTGACAACATCTGTTCCTATCTGCTCCACAGAGTCGACCACAATGCAGAACGCTGGTTTAAACCAGGACTGAGAAAACGTAAGTTGTGAATTTTTGCGCAAAAGTCAGTTAGAAATGGAATACAGACCTTTGTGTTGATTGTTTTGAAACTGAAAATGGTCATTCTTATTGTGGTTATGGAGACATTTTTCATATAATAAATCACACTCCCACATGTGAGCGATAACACCCCATGAGGTGTCCTGAAACTTGTAAATAAAGGACGATGTCGAGGTGAAGAACAGCACAACACAAAGCAAATCCTCTTTCA
Organism: Maccullochella peelii; assembly: GCA_002120245.1. NCBI lineage: Eukaryota > Metazoa > Chordata > Actinopteri > Centrarchiformes > Percichthyidae > Maccullochella > Maccullochella peelii. The sequence continues at coordinate 49,354 of LKNJ01002640.1, forward strand.
AATCCAATATTTCTATATATATCGGACACCTCATCGTGCATTATTGCGATTATACTTTGGCCACTTTTCAACATGGAGGTTTGTAAATCCTCCTTCATGTTTTATTTGAGTTTTAATTAGGTGATCATGTTTTACCATTGAGTGCTCAGTATTGTAGCTATGGTTACCTGCAGTTTAGTATAGATTGAGCAGCGATTTTAAACGGTGATCACATTGTTGACCAGATCTAGGTTTGAGGTTTCCTGATCTATCAGAAGTAAGTATATTCTGTGGCTGTGGTATAAATTGCCATTAAAGGTGTCTAACTCCTTGACTTCTTCCTGCCACCAGATGCATGTGAGCTTACAATGGATCTTAACACTGCTCACAAACTGCTCGTCATCTCTGACAACCAACGAAAGGTTAGCCAGGGCAGCGAGGAGCAGCCATATCCCGATCACCCTGACAGGTTTGACTACTGGGCCCAAGTCCTGTTCCAGCAGGGCCTGACGAGCCGCTGTTACTGGGAGGTGGAGTGGGGCGGAAAATGGGCCGGGATCGGAGTGACGTACAAGGGCATCAGTCGCAAAGGGCCAGAGAATGACTGTGTGATGGGATACAATGAAATATCTTGGAGTCTGCATTGTTCTGGTAAAGGCTACCGCGCGTATCATAACTTTGAGAGCATCGTCCTTCAGGTCCCGTTGGGTGGTTCTTGTAGACTGGCTGTGTACCTGGACTGGGAGGCTGGCATCCTGTCCTTCTACAGGGTTTCTTCTGAAAGGTCGCTGACACACCTGCACACCTTCTCCACCAAATTCACTGAGCCTCTCTACCCAGTTTTCAGGGTGTGGGGTAGGGGCTCCTCAGTGAGGCTGTGTCAGGTGAAATAATTCACCAAAGAACGGACTGAATAAGCGATGCACGCAGTTACTCAGTGATTGATTAGTCTTCATTCACATTAACACTGATCAAAGTCAAGTTTAACGTGTGCCAGCTTCTTCGTGCATGTTCTAGGAATTGTTTTTTGCTGGCTCATTGCATAGACATTACTTATTATCATTTGGCATTTTCATTCTCCAACTATTCTAAGAACTATGAAAAAGTTCCTCTGGTCCGAAAACGCCTTTTGTTGGCACATACCAACCAAACATATGGTAACACAGAATATGCCGGATGAAAGAGGGTGAATTTATCCACCAGGTGGAGATGTTTGGTAGCAACGCCGTTAACCACCTCAAGCCGTTTGCTGTGGCTGTTGCTGACCTCCAAACCTGTTCAATAAAGTGAAACCTTGAGAGCCAGAGAGAAATGGTGCAGGTGAAGACCCATTCTGGAAGTCTTGAATTCAGAATAAGTACTTACTGCACATAGACGTGGCCCAGACACCAGAAATACAGTCGCAGACAAGAGCACAACTTGTTCTACGTTGCAAACAAAGAACTAAGCATTGCCTCCTGTGTTACATGTGTTTTTCATTTATGCACAGTGGACTTTACCTTAACATTTGTTGATGATATTATTCAATATTCATTCATTTACAAAATGTACGCAGTATGTGCGTCCCTGAACTTTTCAGCATGTAGTCGTTATACTGCAACTTGCTTGATGATAAGCATCTAAACAATATATGATAAACCTTTTTTGTTCTATAGCATGAACAGCTCTCAACAACCAGTAACGCTTAATGTCATCAGAATAATTTCCTTTACTTTATTTCAGCCTTTGAATATTCATTGAGTGTTTTATTGCAGATTAGCTTCATCTACCGTTAGTCTTCAGTTCGTAGCGTCCAAAACAGTCATATACTTGTACATAATATACCTAGATTAACCAAAACAAATTGCACTTATTGGCTCATAATTGCACTTTTTCAGATTTATGTGTATATTTTATTTGTTTTATTATTTCATTTAAGTTTTAGTTACTTTTTTATATATATTTTTTATGCTGGTATTTTTTGTAGTTAAGTTGTTTATGTGAATATTTCTACTTGTAAAGAAACTAAGCTGATGGAATAAAAATGACAGTTTAGTATTTACACAGGACCAGTGAATAAACTCATTATATAAACAGTTTGTTGATGTAACAGTGAAACATTCTTAATTTTTCATATTCTACACATGATGACAAATATTTATCAGATTTATCCAGAACCCAAAGCGAAGTTTTCATATTTTATATTTTGATTGATTTAATTTCCAAAAAAGTGAAACAGAGAAAAGTGTTATCTGTTATCATAGTCGACAGTCAGATTCTCTGTTGATGTGCTGCAGTTAATCGTTTGAGGAATCCTGTGTACTTACCAAGCTGTAGTTTTATTGTGCGCTCATTTTACTTTTAAAGAGATCAGTTTATAATTGCTCCGGTCCATTTCCTGGTTTTATACATTCGTGCATGTGCATGAACATTTGTTTCATTCATAGTGTCTGCCTTATAGACTTTAAAACTCGACCAATAATGTTTAGAGGGAAATTATGTTTGAAAAAAAAAGAGGGTAAAGTAGTAATGAACTAAAGGAATGTAGTGATGTGTGTAAAGTCAAGGAACTGTTTCAAAAGGAACGAGTGACACTTCTGATCTGTCTTTATTTGTTTATTTGTCTTATGCTGTTATGTTTCTTTATTATATACAGCATACATATATATATGTAATTATGGAATGATATAACCGCTTTCATAACTGTATGGTCAGTGTGTTGTTAGTGTGTCAATATCATTAATATAATAAAAATTTAAAAAATCTTTTTCTTACAGAATTAGTTAAAATGTTGATTAGCCATGTTATAAAGTAAAAGTATCATGTGAATGTTTCATTGGCTGGGACTTTAGTTTTTGCACAATTTAACATCATTTGAATTTATCCAAATTATTTTTCATTTAGAAGTTCCCTCGGCTCTGAAACCTGAAACTTATTGCAAAATTCAATAGTCTGTCAGAGTGAATGGTGAATGTAGGAAAGAAGAAGTTATTTTTTACAAATACAGGTTGAAAGGGCAACAAAACAGCATTAACATCCAGAATATAACTTCTTTACAAAGACTTATTTATTTATTTAGTTAGTTTTTGTTGTTTAAAGTCCTGCTGTTACACCCTCCGGAACAGCAGGCGGCGGTGGTTTGTAGTCCGCCAGTGAAACCAAAGAAGAAGAAGAAGAAGAAGAAGCGGCGCAAGAAGGAGAAGAAGAAGAAGAGGAGGAGGAGGAGGAGGACGCGGAGGACGCGGAGGACGCGGAGCTGCCAGCTGGACTTTTATTTACCCTGAACCAAAAGAAAGCAGCGGGGTGTTGTTGCCCGTGTTGTCCGTCCTCCTGCAGCAGCGGAGCGGCCGCTCGGTGATGAAGACCCGGAGGCTCTGAACCCGGAAGAAGAAGAAGAAGAAGAAGAATCTGTCACAGTGAGTATTCACAGTAAATGTGCTGTTTGCTCCTGTTGATCCGGCTCGACCAGGACCAGGACCAGGCCCGAGCACTGGCCCAACAGCTCATTAACAAACCGGTAAGGACAGGCTTCACGTGGGCCTGGGGCATCCTTGAAAGTTTGTGGATTTCATAAAAAACCCCAAATAAGGCCCTTGGAAGTTGTTGGGAATCAGTGGTGGAAAGTATGTATGTACATTTACTCTGCACTTAGGTACTTGTACTTCACTGCATGTGTGAGGTGCCTGTGGTTACTCTGTGATACAGTAAATGAAAGCAGCCTGCGTGTAAAAGATGTACTGCAGCCAGCTGCAACATTAAAATGCATCTGACACGTTGCTGCATCAATAACAATAATAATAATAATAATAATAATAATCTGATGGTGTATTAATAATAATGTAACGAGTAAAGAACCCTTTTTGGCTGCGTAGTGAGTACATTTATACGTCTTTATAATACTTTTACTTCAGTAGGATTGTGAATGCAGGACTTTTACTTGTAACAGAGTATTTTTAAATTGTTTTAAAGTTCTTGGTACTTCTGTTGGAAGTTAATGGGAGCTTATTTGGGCTGCATATGATGATGATTCATATCACTGATTAATCTGCTGATTATCTTTTCCAATTATTCCAAGTAGAGCTGCCACTAAACATTATTTTCATTATTGATTAACCTGGTTAACCAGTTGATTGGTTGTTTAATATAAATATTCACTTTACTGCCACAGAACTTTCAGAAAAACAAAATACTCACACTTCACAGAATATTAGCTTTTATTTTGTTATTTTCTGTTGACTGATAAATTGATTAATGGACTAACGGTGTCGGCTCTACTCATTTTGCAGCACACAGGCCCCTGTCTGTGTCATATTGTTGGATTATTATTGCTGTTATATTGGTGTGTTGGCCCCAGGTTGTGCCCCTGGAAGATAAATCCATGTCCATATTTTTTTAAAAACCCAGAAGGTTCTTTTGAAGATTTTTCCAGAATCCTCAAAGACTCTTTTAACCATCTGGATAAAAAAATAATCCAAAACGTTTTTGGATTTGTTTCCCGAGCGACTCATATTTCCAGCTCCTTGTCTGAGTCAGAGTTTCTACTGAGTAAGCAAATATTAAATCATGCAAATAACATAAATATAGACAGCTAGCTGTAACTGACGTCGCCCAAATTGATCAGGGAGACATGTCGGTCTTTGTTTGGATCAGGAAGTCACAACTTGGGAAGTGGCTGTAAAATCTTTTTTTATTGTGCAGAAATATTCAAGTAACTCGAGTGATTCATTCAAGTTACTTTAATAAATAATCTGCCTGTTAATAATGTGGTTTTTAAAGATACGGTACGTGGTGATCAGGACATTTTGCAGTGTCCAATCAACTTCTCTCGCTCTCTGGAGGACAAACTGATCAGCAGCAAACACGCTGATGCCATGACAGCTCTGATGAGCTTATATTGGCCGATGCATCGATCATTGTGCTTCTTTATGTAAAGTCTTTATGACGTACAGGAACAGGATTCTGTATTCTGTTTTGGAGGTTTAATGTTTTTACAGGAAACTGTGCAACAGAAGTCCCCAAGATTTCTCATTCTGACCGTCAGTGTCATGATTTAACCCCAAAGTTTGGCTTTTCAATCAATCAATCAATCAAAATGTATTTATAGAGCACCTTTCAAACAAATGCAGTTCAAAGTGCTTTACAAGCAACTGACAAAACGTAGGATGTTAAAATGGACTTAGAGGCTAATGCACAGCAAAACTACCCAAAATAAAATCGTGATCATTTTGGAGCTTTTGAACGTCTCATTTCACTGAAGAACGAAAAGTTTTTGTTGTTAAAGTTTCAGTTTGAACCCAGAAATACGTTTTCAAGGTGGAACACTGAAACACGTTTAGCAGCTTATCGGGTTTCTATTCAGTCAGACTGGAACAGGTGAGGGGTGTGTGTGTGTGTGTGTGTGTGTGTGTGTGTGTGTGTGTGTGTGTGTGTGTGTGTGTGTGTGTACCAGGATATCCTCCTGCAGTGTTGCATCACCTGGTTTGTCACGATGATCTCCAGACCGACTCTTTGTTCTGCTGTTTGCTTTGTGTTTCTTTTCTCTTTACTTCACTTTCACGTGTTGGCTGTTACTGCAGGTGTGTGTGTCGTTGGTATTTCTGTACTCACGAGGACCCCCGTTGATATAACCCTAAACCTAAATGATAATTAACTTTATATATATCTCAAGAGACGCTGTGTATATATAACCAAATAGTATACAAGTCAAAATTATAAAAAATAAATTAAAATCATTCAAAGGAAAAGCAGAAAAGAAGCTGGAACCAGGAAATGTTTTTACATGAAAAATGACTGAAACGATTGTTTGGGGAGTTTAATTTATAACAAAACATCAGATTTTATAAACTCTTCATATGTTTTGTGTGCTAAAATCTTAACTTGTAAAGTAACTAAAGCTTACAGATAAATGCAGTTAAGTAAAAAGTACAAAGTGACATGAGAAGAAGTACAAGTACCTCAAATTTGCACTTCAGTACACTACTTGGGTAAATGTACTCCAATGCTGGTCTGGTGAACAGGGTCAGACTGTAAATGTGTTTCAGGTCATGGATGCAGAGAGCGGCGAGCTGTTCCTCGGCGGCGGCGGCAGCGTGGTGGCAGACAGCTGGCAGCTCGACGCTCCTTTCTCCTGCGGCAACCTCGTCTTCAGCAGCTCGGAGAAACCCCTGCAGGACTGGGCAGTGGACCCCGATTGTGTGAGTCCAGGCGGTGTGTGTATGTGTAATGGATAGTACAGGTGAGGTCACCTGACGCAGTCTGTTAAATCAGTCGGCCCTCTGACTCTTGTCTCAGACGCTAAACGACAGCGAATCAGAGGACGTCCTTCATGGCGTCGATCCAAACGAGGTGTTCCCCAGCGGGCCGCCTGCGGACCCCTCGTCTGAGAGCGACAGCGGCATCTCTGAGGATCCCGTACTTGAGAGTCCGGTGACCGTGGCGACCACCCAGCCGGCCCCGGCGACCGTCTACCAGGTGGTTTATGACATCAGCGGCCTGGGCGGCGTGAAGACTGAACCCGGACAAGAGAACGTCATCTCCATAGAGCTCGGTGAGGACGAGCGATCAGGACAGCTGGTCCACTACGTGACTGTTTTTAAAGGATTAATCTGTGATCCAAGTGAATCCTGAATCAGTTCTAGTTGTAAACAAAACAAAAAAATAATTCTATTTGTCAAACTTTCCCACTGCTGAAATGAAAAACATTAGAAGACGTCACTTTGTGATGGACATTTATCACTATTTTTTTACGTTTAATTGATGAAGAAAATTATCATTAGTAGCACCTTTAAACTCGTCCTTTATATATATAAAAATATCTGTAATTTATACGGGAAAAACAGAGTAACTCAACCTTTAAATTAAGATTTAAATGAGATTTTTATTATTATTTAATTGCAATGAAAGAGACGGGGACTCAGGATAAAACTGTTTGGTACAAAAACTAAGATTCAGAATTTTGTTCACCTGTTCTCTAACCAGTTAAGCATTTATTAGACTGTATTTTATCAAGTTCTTGTGCAGCTGCTTGTGATTAGAAAACATTTAACATTTGAGAACTTTGGGTAGAGAAATAAAATAAGTAACAAATCAAAATAAGTATTGAGTTTGATTTAAAACTAAAGAAGTAAAGAGGAGATACGATAAGAAAAAAGCTGCTGTCTGAAGGTCTGGCTGACTGTTGCCATGGTTACAGGCATTACATAAAGAAAGGAGCACAACACTGAATTCACTCAGCTGTGTTTGATTCAGCAGTTATTTTTATTTCCAAACGTGGCCAGTTTGATTGTGACCTTTTCGTCAGCAGTAACCCGTGATGTCACTTCCTGTCCTGTGCAGATGAGTGGAGCTCTCAGGTGCTGTTTTCAGACTCGTGCATCGTCAGCGAGCTGCCCGTGCTGCCTGCGGCTCGCCTCGACCCGCCCAGCCCCGATGACGATCTGGTGAGACTTTGTGTTCCTGCTGACGGTCAGCGAGCGTTGAGGTTTGACCTGGAGGACTGACTCTTCTTCTACTGTTGCAGCTGTACCCGGATCTCCAGCTGACCGAGGAGGAGCAGAAGCTGCTGACCCAGGAAGGAGTTTCTCTGCCCAACAACCTTCCTCTCACCAAGGTCAGACTGCTGAAACACTGACGGCTTTCTAAACCTTTTTGCACCAGACTCATAAGCTGTTTTGTCTTTTTAGGAGGTTTTCACCGCATAGCGAGTGACACGACAGCAGCAGCTGATCTTTTCAACACATAAAAAGTTTGGGTCCGGGTTTTTATTTTGACGTGACGGAGGGAATCGCAGCGTAGAGACGATCACTGATGTTGGTTTTGAACATTTGCAGGCCGAGGAAAGAATCCTGAAGAGAGTTCGGAGAAAAATCCGCAACAAGCAGTCGGCTCAGGACAGCCGGCGGAGGAGGAAGGAGTACATCGACGGCCTGGAGAGCAGGTACACTGACACTTATAACTATTGATAATCAATAACAATCAGTTAATTGATTGAGTCAGAAATCCCAGAAACACAGTGGCTCTGGCTTCTCGGATCTTCTTGATCTTCTTTGATAGTAAATTGATAGTTTTCTTGGACAAAACATTTCAATACGTCTTCTTGGCATGTTTCACTATTTTATAGACTAAACAATTAATCAATTAATCGATCTGTGTGTGTGCGTGTGTGTGTGAACAGGGCAGCAGCTTGCTCAGCACAGAACAAGGAGCTGCAGAGGACAGTGGAGCAGCTGGAGAAACGCAACATGTACGACCACATTTATAATTAATTATTGACTGTTTACTGATCGATAAAGAGATCTGGGTCAAAAGTACATTTCGGGCGCTGTTTTCTTCTTCTTCTTCTTCTTCTTCTTCTGACGTCATTTTAAATCTCCCTCTTGCAGTCTGTAATGATGAAGATTAATTGAAGTAAATCTGAGCAGCATCTTGTCAGAGTGATGCTGACAGACAACAGTCTGGGTGTTTTTTGGCTTTTTACATTTTACAAATCGCTTCTGTCCCACTGTCAAAACAGCTTATTTAGTTGTTTAAGTTTCAGTTTACGGCCGTTTCAGGTCTCAGTTTCATGTTTTATTTGACGTTTCTGAGGTCGTTGCTGAAACTAACTGCTGACTAATGATGAGATAATGAAAGTTAATGTAGCACATGTTGTTCCTGCTGCTCAGGTCTCTGCTGGCTCAGCTGCGACAGCTTCAGTCTCTGATTAAACAGACGGTCAGTAAAGGAGCCCAGACCAGCACCTGCTTACTGGTAGGAAACACACAGCACGCTGTCTATCTCTGTGTGTGTGTGTGTGTGTGTGTGTGTGTGTGTGTGTGTGTGTGTGTGTGTGTGTGTGTGTGTTCATTTAGGTTCGGTATCATTAAGATGTAATTAATTCTGGTTCCAGGTCTCATTTTTGGTTAAACTAGTAAAATAAGGCAAAATATGAACACAGTTTGGTGCATGATGTCTGTGTGTGACACCGCTGTCTTCTCTGGCGCTCAGCCAAACTGCCATGTTGTAAACACGATATACAGAATGTGTTGATGCAGGGATGCACTCTTTTGTCGTTTGTCTTATTTGGTTTGTGTTTCTGTACGTCCATGTTCTACGTCAGTGTAGGATCCAAAATCAATGAAAATGTTTTTTTGAGTAATATTAGTATTTTGATCTGTAAGAATTAAGATTTAGTTTTGATACATACGGTGATAGTTTATTGGTTAATTTAGACTCTGCTGCACATGTGTAGACGCCTGTAAACAAACGTGTTTTTGGTTGTTTGGTGATCAGACAATAATGTGCAGTTTTGGAGGCTTTTGACCGCATCTAAAGGAAAGGAAATGTTGTCGTACTGCCTGCCAGATTCTACTAGAATTATGTAAGCTGAAATAAAACGACAGCAACGATATTCAAAAAGTCTGCGTGAGTTATGTGCACCACAGCACACCTGGGGAACGCTGGAAGAAGGAGCTTAATTAAGAAAATGTGAACAAAGAACTTCAAGTTTCCTGCTGCAGTTGGTTTGAATCGTGTGTTTCTGTGTAGATTGTTTCATGACAGAATAAAACCAGACCACCAAACCAGGTACACCGACGCTCAGCAGGTCCAAAATCCACTGAGGTTTTCAGAAATTAAACATTTATTAGATAAATTCTCATTTCTTGTAAATTTGTCTCCACTTCCAACTCAAACGGACTCTAAATACACAAGTGAACATGTTAGAAAGAGATAAAGTGTGTGTTTGTGTGTCCTCAGATCATTCTGGTCTCTCTGGGTCTGATCATCATGCCGAGCTTCAGTCCGTTCAGCCGCCACTCATCTGCAGACGACGACTACAGACCCACAGGAGGTCGGTCCCCGTCGACGTCACTTCCTGTTGTTTAAACTGTGTTTAACCCACTGAATATCCTCCTTGTTTTTTCAACATAATCTGGTGTTTCATCATTGACACAGTCACTGTCTCCTGGCATTTATAGTAACAATTTAGATGAGATTACATTTTTTCACTGGTTTATAATGTAGTAATAATAATAATTACTTTTATTTATATAGCACTTCTCTAAACCAGAGATTACAAAGTGAAAAAAGTAAACCATAATAACACACGTTATATTTGTATTACATACTTACATACATACATATACTAACCTATAAATACACACATGCAAACACCCAAACTTTGCCATTTGGTGCCGAATCCGACTCGTTAGCTGGTTGTGGATCGTCAGGTGACGTGTTGTGGTACGTATAATAACGCTGAAATAACAAATTCTTCTATCATTCTAGTTATTTCCAGAAACATCCTGACAGACCCCTCCTCCTCCCAGCTGACAGCAGACGACGCCAACAGTCCGGCTGCCCACGCCGATTCATCGCCGCCGCCCTCTGAACTAGGCCAATCAGGACCTCCGGAAGGCGCTGCCGTCCTCCAAGAACCAATAGAAAACCCTGAAAATACAGGCTTTGATGGGACAGCCCAAGAGGGGAGCCAATCGGGGAACAGCTCAGCTGTTGTTGCCGGGCCGACTGAGCCACTGGCGCTGGATCTGAGGACGGCGGCGGGAAAAGGAGGAAGCCGTGATCCCGCCAAACCTGCACACGCTGACGAGATGTAGACAGACTGTTTCTAACATTAGTGGGCGCCGCCGATCAGTATCGGCCTGTTTTCGTCAGGAATTTATTGATTGGTGGTGGTCTTAAACTTTGCTGATGAGAAAACAGATCAGAGACGTGGCCGCCTGTCCTCTAATGGACCTCAGACACTGAAGTCTCATTCAGACCTCAACCACGATAAAGCCTTTACCCAAACCTAATCTCAACTTAAAGATAAACGGTCAATATGAAGCTACAGCCAGCAGCCAGTTAGCTTAGCTTAGCATAAAGTTTGGAAACAGCTAGCCTGGCTCTGACCAAAGCTAACAAAATCAAAACCCACCAGCACCTCTAAAGCTCTCTGATTAACGTCTTCAAAACCAGATTTACGGGGGACTATTTCCTGGCTTAGGCTAACAGTTTCCCCGTTTCCAGTATTTGTGCTAAGCTATGCTAACTGTCTCCTGGCTGCAGCTTCACATTGACACTACATATTCAAGCTAAACTGTGATGTTCAACCTGACTTTTATTCTCATAATTTTGGCCATTCTGACTGTGTATGATGCTAATTTTGCACTCGCCACCTCCATTGCAGCAGATTTGGGAAAAACAGACTCGAGCTAAAAAAACGACGACGTATATCTGAGTCAGCAGCAGCACAAGCCTCCCGAAGCTTTTCAAATAAACTTCATTATTCCAAAAGCTTGTCTTAGGATTAGCTGTAGGAGCTAACGCTCTAAACAACAACTTGGCAAACTCGGCTCCCACGTGGACCTTGCGTGAGATCGTTTGGTCAACCATAAACATGGAGCTCTGGAGGGCTTAATGGAGGCTCAGTCCATGTCCAGGACTCAACATCCTGTAGAAGCAGTTAGAGTAACTAACCTTTCAGAGGTTTGAATCTTTTATTAATGAAATAACGGCAAAGTTAAACTGTTTTTTTTTGTTCTCCTATGGAACCTCTTCAAGGATCTGTAGATCCACATTTGGGGACCACCAGGATCCTGTTCAGCTCGCAGCTCACCTGAGATGGATCCACATTTAAAAGCACACAACTGTATTCAAGTTAACCAAAAGAAACTGTGTCAAAACCCCCACAGCACTTTGGCACTTCCATTGATAAAATGGAAAAAGAATCAGTGATGAAAGTAATTATTAGTTTCAGCTCTAGATTTCTCATTAAACCCAAAATACTGTATGTGTTTGATTTTAGCCGACTCTTCCTGTTAGTTCCCAGAAATGTATATTCAAATATTTCCAAAGGGTCGAACACTTAAGGATGAAAGGGCCTTTTTGGAAAGCAAACACATTCTCCACATATATATAAAAAGGGAATCGGGCGGGATGGAGGGATAACGGCATATTGAACACTAAGGGCTACATGGAAATGTACCTCGAGGTCTCCGTCCATGCTAGTCCACAGAGACTAGGCCTGAGCCCCGTCACCTCCATTATGGTCCAGAACGGGGTCCCAAAGATGATAAAACTGACAGGGTTTGTCGGTGAGAAAGGGATGCGTTCCAGAGTGAAACCGGAGGGAGCGTCTGAAATCCACCGGAACGTAACTTTTAACGGGATCTTTTCAGACAGATTCTCACTGTTTTTAAAGGCCATTTCACTCTGGTGTAGCGTTGTCACCTGCTGACCTTTGACCTTCTGCTTCTCAGCCTTATGTGACCTTTTTCACCCCTCAAAGAGCCGCAGCAGCGTGGGCTCAACTCCACGTACCTACTGATCATTAACTGTAACATTAAGGGTAAATCTAATGCAAAGCAGCGTCCTGGTGTTAATTTATCTTTTGTTTTATGCAGAGACGGTTGGCTGCGCTTGTTTTCCTGCCTTACATTAACATACAGGTGTGTAACAGCTGTGTTAGGTGCCTTGCTTAAAGGTACTGAGAGTGTTGAAATACTCAAAGTACTTTGTGTTATGGAACAAAACCCCAAATGTTCGACTAAAGTGAAATTCTGCTTTGGCTTTTTGTAAATAATGTCGGATATTTTGACCAGAGGGATCTGTTGGGTCTCATTCTGGATGTTTTTTTGTTTTAAACAAAAGTCCTTCTGAATGAATGAATGATTGATTATTGTCTGCTTCACTAAGTGGGTGGAGTTGGAATCACAGGATGGAAACTGGAGCTTGTAACTCTGCAGCTTTTGTGTGGCGATCCGTTCTCCTGCTGCGCTTCACAAACGGACCCAACATGAACAGTTTGAGCAGATCAGAGAAATCGCTGCTCTCTGTCTAACGGCTTTGTTGTGTTAGTGTGAGACGCCGTCATTCATCTGCTCACTGGCTTTATTTGTCATTGTGATGATTGATTAAAAGGGAACAATCAATGGAGACTGTGTCTGAGTATTTGTTGCAGGTTGTTGGGTCACATATCTCACTGGTGTTCCCATTATTTTGTACAGTAAGATTGTTTTTGTGTGCATGAAATCACAGCTGCATCTGTCTGTTGTTCCTACATTTGACCACAAGGTGGAGACACTGACACAGCAGTCAGTCGGTGCTCAGCCTGGATGTTATTTCTGAGGACAAAAACAAAGAAAATGGAGGAGACGGGAGGAACAGGGACACAGGGACAGTTTAGTCCGTATCATCTGGGTTCAGATCTTTCTTTCTACCTGCTACACTGATGTGTTTTGCTCAAAGACTCAATAATATTATTCTTCACAATGTTGGATTACAGCTTCCACAGTCAGCGGTGCTGATCCGTTTTAAACATTACGGAGAGTCTCACAGGACTGACTGAGTAAACGTGTGAAAGCTGAATTAAATCCTCTGTTCTGGCTTCATCAGTTTGTTGTGGTGGTCTGGTCTTCTGAATCTCCATTCATACAAATTCAATTAAGGCTTTTAAACCTGATCAGTGGTGTCTGTTTATGAGGAACGAAGCCCTGGAAGAGAAAAACAGACCAACCAGAAAGGCTGCTTTTATTTTATTTTAAGTTTTATTCGAGAACGTTCTTCATCTCAGATTTAACAGCATCTTCATCTTCTTCCTCCATCGTGTCCCAATGAATCCGATTTCACGATCAGTTATTTAATAACTTTATTTTGTTGTTTTCAACCAAACATAAGAATGTTTTATCTTTATAAAGAGACACATGTGAAAGAAGTACTCAGATATTTTTACTTCAGTAAAAGTACCAATACTACAGTGTAGAAATACTCTGTGACAAGTAAAAGTACAAAAGTATTAGCAATAAAATGTACCAAAGAAAAAGTACTCAATATGCAGAATGACTCATTTCAGAATAATGTTTATTATATTATTGGCTTATAATTATTGATGCATTCATGTGTTCATCACTTTAATGCTGCAGCTGGTGAAGGTGGAGCTACTTTTAGTGACTTTATGTGCTGCTGGTAGATGAATCCATAAACACACATAATAATTTAAACTGGCTGATCTAAGATGTGAGAATTATATCTTATTTATCAATTTAGATTCTGCATGTGACAAAGAATTCTGACTTATTTAGTAAAACTATTCAACTGAGAAGAAACATAGTCTACTTTTCAAGACATATACAGCCAATAATTGTTCAAACTGTGTTTGCTAAATGTGCTAAAACATTTGCAAACGGTAACAAAGGATGAGAAATGCTCTTTCTGTCATTCGAGAATTTAAGCAACTGAGAAAAACTGAATTAGTTGATTATGTTTTGTATTAAAAATCTGAATCTGCAAAGTTATTAAAGGTGTCGAGTGAAAAGTACAATATTTGCCTCCAACATGTGGTGGAGCAGAAGTACAATCCAGCAAGGACGAGCTAAAGTTGTCCGAGCAGCTGAGCTGCCCCTCTGGATGAAAAACAACCCTTTTATCTTTGCAGAAATACGAGTATATAGCCCATAATTGCTAAAGTTAGACCAAATTAAATCGGCATGTCATCCGAACTTTTATTCGTTTTTGAATATTGATCAGATAGCTTGCGGTGCTACCAGGCGGGAACGCTGCACTGAAGCTAGCATGTTTAGACTTGTGATGGCGCCTGATATTAGCAGCCTGCCACACCACAGAGGTTTGGTGTGAGGCGGCAAAATAAAGGCAAATTCATCCGTCCAGTTTTCACTGAATTGTCTGTTTTCATTGTGAACGTTTAAGCTTTTCTGTCCTCACTCACATTTGACAGGCAATGGGAGAAGTTTGCCCTCAGGAATTCCTGCCAGACAGCCCTGAAGGCAAACGTCTCCCACGTGCCCCGCACAGGTCGGGTGTACGGCTGTGATGAAGATGCACCGTGTATCTGAGGATTGGTGTGATGGACCCAGTGGGTCAAAGAGGCTAAAGATGTTTTTCTCCGCTGAGTCATTAACCGACAACTGAAGCTCATTTTTATGAAGTGACATTTAGCAGCTGACGTGTGTCTGCTGTGTGCTGTGTTTATGTGTTAGCTGTGTTTACTGTTAATGAGCTCTGGGTGTTAATGGAGTCAGCAGCGCGACTCTTCTCTTTATTATTACGGCTGTTTGGTTTCTGTCTCTCCAGTCTGCAGCTCTCCCCCCTCCTCTTATTGCTCTTCTCACTCTCTGCATTATTACTGCTGTCAGTCATATCTGTTATATTACCACATTATGAGTTATTTCTCATATTATATGTGAGAAAACTAGTAAAATAACCAGAGTGTGTTTAAATGCTTCAGCTCATTAATAAGAAGTCATGTTTGCTGCACATGCGGCACAGTTTTAGGTTCTTGCAGTGGTGGAAGAAGTACTGAGATCCTTTACTTCAGTGAAAGTACTAATACCACACTGTGAAAATACTCCACTACAAGTAAAAGTCCTGCATTCAAAACCTTGTGAGTATTATCAGTAAATGTGCTTTAGTATTGATGTAGCAGTAAACTGGTCCCCGTCAGCGTGTTCCTGTTCTATCTGATGTTTCTGGATTAATATTCCTGCTGCATTAACGTGGATGTTGCATTTTACTGCTGTAAGAAGGAGGAGAATGGAGTAAATCCAACACACATTTTTGGGTGTATTTTCTTGCAGACAGCCCCTGATTTTCATTCTCAGTGATCATCAAGTCTGCATTTGTTTTTGTCAATATTACACTGTGGTTGTAGCCTGATAATCATCATGTTCATGTCAGCTGACTCCTGTTAAGGACCGGTGGGGGATTATTTTCCCCAAACCAGTCAGCAGTGTGAGACGTATTCATCCTGTTGATATGACAGGCCAAATGACATTTATAAGGTTGTTTATGTTTACTGTTTTAATATTAAAATAGTTTGGTACTGACCCTGCAATGTATTTATTTAGTATGCTAATTCCCTTATATGCATGCAATGTGTATATGTCAAATGTAATCTGCTTATCTAATCTTCTTATCTAAAGGTTCACAATTTAGTATTTAGTGCTGATGTTTGTGAATGTGCTGTACTGCCTCTGCCACCAGGTGGCGCCTTTGAGTAAGTCGAGCAGGTTTTGAAGTAGAAGAAGTAGAAGACCGAAGGTTTTGGTTGTAGTGCTGCAGAGATGAGGTATTTTTGTAGTCCAACCCGGAAGTTGGCATCGACAAAAATCCAACAGGGAATGTGACGTCATCAGCAGCAAGTCGGCCATCGGGCTGGACACCGTCAGCCCCAAACTTCAGTTTCAACATGGTCGGCAAACACTGCTGTATAGTGGGCTGTAACAGCAAAAGAGATTTTTATTAAACTGACTAAAAATGCAATGAAAATGATCTTCTGATGTCAGACTGATCTGCTCGTGTCTCCTAAATGTGGAGATGCTAAAGAGACACAGTGACTCCCATCTAAACCTCCAGCACTGGGTTCAAACGTAGCCTAGTGTGAACGTAATTTCTAACTCGGGTCGGACATTTTAAGGTTTGCACCAGCTGAAACAGTTCCAACGTTAAATCTGACACTGAGCTCTTAGCAGGCGTAAAGTCATCTGTAAAATAACGGTCGGCACGGCGCATCGTTTCGAAAGGTGGGATAACTTTGAGCATGAGGAGGGTTAGATAACTTTCTACTTAACAACTACTAATTTAACAGTTTGCCAGTGTCGGCTGTCATTATGTGTTTGTTATAACGTTAAAATTTAAAGTTAAGTTACTAATGTAGTTGACAGTTTCACCACTAGATGTCACTGTTGTTATTTAGCTCCAGCTGTAGATTAAGGTTGTAGTTATCACATGGTCATGATGCTTTGTCCTAGTTTACGTACCTTTTTGTTGTTGTTTGGTGATTAACGTTAGCTATTTTTAGCCGTTAGCCTCTTCGCTTTCGTGTAGCAAAGTGTTCAAAGACAACTGGGCACGAGAGACAACACGGTAACGTTATTGGCTACAGGAAGTGAAAACGTCGTTTTCTGCCACAGTGTGGACTTTACGCCAGAGTAGCTAAGATGAACCTTGCGTCTCCGCGGTGCGACCAAACATCAACGCAGTTTTAGCATCAAGCTAAGTAGTTTCAACGGATCGTTCAGTGTGGACTTTGCACCCGAACGTAAGAGAGTTTGCTGTTTGTCTGTTCATAGTGAATGTTGCTGCACAGCTAAACATGTCCGCCAATAAATAGTGAAATAAACACGTTTTGTCCCTGTTTTTTTTTTTTTCACGAAGCCTCTGTGGACATTTTTATATGAGTGTTTGTAGAAAACAACATGTTGAACCACCACATTAATTCACAGACCTCAGCACACAGGACTCATGGGAAATAAAGTCTTAAAAACTTCTTCACAGTGACGCTCTGGAGAAAAATATTGTAATCAGACCCGCTGAGCTGTTAATCAGTCAGACCGGCAGGCGTGTGCCTCTGCATGTGGTGAGCAAACCCACAGCTTTTTGAATATTTAGATCCTCTTCTAAGGGGGGGGGGGGGGGGGGCACTTCCACTTCCTGTTGAAATGGCAACGACGCACAAAGGAGCCAACTACAGCAAAGACACAGTTAAACTGCTGATTAAAGATGGATGGATGATACATGGATACTAGACAGAGAGATGAGTCCCCATACCGTTGATGGAGAGACTTGATCATTTATTGGTGCTTTTTTAGTCCCTTTTAATAACATATTATTTGCTCTCTCAGCAAATTAGCACTCTCTACTACAAAACTAAATGTCATGTTTTAGTCTGACATGTACCTGACATGACCAAAACCAAAACCTTGAGGGAATAATTCAACATTTCTTTCTTTCTGAGAGTGAGATGAGAAGCCTAATATTGATCTCGTGTCTGTGTGTCAGGTACGGAGTATATAAAGATGGCCGACGCTCCTCCACTTCCTCCCACTGGACAAAAATGAAGCCAGAATATCCCAGATACGGGCGCTGCCATCTTACGCTGGTGACGTCATTTGGAGCCAGAGTCTGCGCAGTAGTGAGCTACAGTATCGAAGTCCTGCCCGTACACCTGCCTGAACCAATCACAGCACACTCACAGCTGTCAATCATGACGTCACGTCCCCTTTTTATAGCATCAAATAACTCATTTAAACCAAACTGATCAGAAAAATGAACTCTTGAACAAACATCAGCGTGATAAGAATGACCTAAAATGACAAAAACCATCTTTGGGAACATTTTATTTGACGTGTACTTTGATTTTTCAGTTTGGCCCATGTGCCATCCGCTAACATGGAGGGGGCGGGGCTTATGACCGATACTGCAGCCAGCCACCAGGGGGCGATCCAGATGTTTTGGCTTCACTTTTGGGGAGCTGTCATGTCGTCCATCTTTATATACAGTCTATGTGGTACAGAGCTGGACTCAGGACGTGGTTAGCCTAGCTTAGCATAAAGACTGGAAGCAGGGGGAAACTGCTAGCCTGGCTCTGTCCAAAGTTTAAAAATGTTCCTACCAACACCTCTGAAGCTCAGGGGTTTAACATGGAGTTGGAACGTGCTTCTGTGCAGCGTCACCAGCTATAGATGAGTTTCCGTTTAAAATAATTATACGATAATAAAGTTTATTTATAGTACGGAAGCGTATTGCTGTCATGCCAGAAAAAGAAAAATGGATCAGTGTCATGTATCACCGTGAAAAGTTTATTGTTGTTTTTTTCACATAATAACAAGATATTTTCACGTTATTACGACATACAATATCATGTTATAACAAGAAACGTTTCTTGTTATAACACTATACTATTTAGAGTTATTTCACATTATAACAAGATAAATAATATATTGTTATAACAAGAAAAGTTTCTTATTATAATGTGTAAGTTTGTATGTCGTCATAACGTAAAAATATCTTGTTAAAACAATAAACTTTTCACGTTATAACGTGATACTGATCTGTTTTTCTTTTTCTGGCGTGGTAATATTATTTTCCGTAATATAGCACTTATCAAAACCAGAGATTACAAACCGCTTTACAAAAAGTAAAACATTTATTTTAACATTAAAAATGTTGGCGCAGCATGGACGCAGGAAGGTCATTGCCAGAATGACATGATAGCTTAGATATGGACATTTTCAGTATTATATTTCAGTGCACATCCTCTTATCTTACTATTCCTTCATCTAACCCATATCGGAATAATTTAACCTGAAACTAAAACGGAAAAAGAACCACAGACCTTCAGGTGAACGGGCTGGACGGAGACATTTTAACATCCTAAGCCTGACATGTTGAGTCAAATTTAGGATTTATTCTCTATGTGTGTGTGTTCTTCTGTACCTGGAGGAGATCTGAGAGATCATGGCTGCATTTCAGCAACACACAGCTGGTGATTTGGAGGAAAGTGTGGAGATGGGTTACTGTTGTGTTGCCATGGCAGTGGCAGCTGTGGACGGATTATCTGCAGGCATCCAGGGACCCGTGAGTCACAGACAAACGCTGGCATTTTACAGGTGGAGGTGTGGAGCAGATCAGCAGTGACGCTGAAGTGACGCCACGTGTTCGCCGTGATGCTACGACCAGTTTGAGACAGTCTGAGGTTTTAAATGTTTATGCAGTTGCTTCATGTTTCTTTGACCGACATTATGAGGCAACAATCCCTTAAAAATAACATTAATTCATTCTTAATGTTCCTCTGAAAACAAACCAAACACCTTCATCTAAATCAAGGTGTTCAGTAGCCAGAGAGCCCTTCATTTGTCTTTTAATTTGAAAAGCCTTAGAAGTACCTTAATTTAAAAAGTCCTCAATTAACAAATTAAGTAGATTGTAAGAATAAGGATTTTTTACAAATCCATTACTTGTCAGATTAAGGTTTTATTAAGGTTAGAGGGCCTGAGATTGTTTCAGGTGCAAATAAATTATCTTTCAATGGATTCTTGTTCAGTAGTGAAGCATTTAACAGGTTTACCCCAGATTTAGAGTAAATTAACGGCTAAATGAATGGACTGTAATACAGTAAGGGGTTTTTAAAATGTGTTTTCTTCGTGGATTAAGTTATTCTTAAGGGGTAAAAACTTCAATTCAATTAATGGATTGTATTTAAGGTAATTTAAATGGATTATCTCCACCTTTTAAGACGTTTGCGAGGAGTAAAAAAAAACCTCTAAAATTTACCAAACAGCGTGAAAGCTATCGCTGAATTTATAAATGATTAATAAATAATTTAAATATTAAGTTCTATGAAGGAAATCCATTACTGATGTTTTGTGTCCACTCTGCAGTTTTCCAACAGGCCCACATCAACTGTTCGAGATTCCCCCGAGTGACACATCATGTCCCAACACCACCAAGTCACTCCAGCAGTTTGTACTCTTTAAATGTTCATGTCTCCCTTCCATGTTTGGTTCCCAATTAAGATATTATTATATATTATGCTACATTTAGGAAGACAGACCTCTGACCTCTGACCTCTGACCTAGAAATCAGCGATCCATAGAAGATGACGGAGGATGGTTATTAGCCCGGCTGCCACAGTTCATTTACATGTTGACATAAACATTAGAATAACAGGCCAAAGCCTCACACAGCTGATGTGTTACCGTGGTTACCACCTCAGTCTCATGCACAGTCCAGATAATAATCTGTGGCAGCCATCTTAGGTGTACGTGTTTACACGTGTGTGATGTTTGTCGGAAGACAAAAAAATACAGTCATTTTACATTTTCCTTTAAACATTTGCAATATTTTAATCAAAAGATGCGTTTTTTGCGTTGCATTCTGCGTCTTCCTTCTCAGCAGAGGAGGACTGACCCTTCACAGCCTTTTCTCACCACCAGGACGCTTATGCAGACCTTTATATATATTACACCACTGGCAACTAAAGTGTTTATTTCACAATCTTTGTTGCATGTTTACATCCCTGCAGTCTCTCCAATGTCACTCATGTTTGTGTCCACTGTGTACAAAATGCATCAAAAGGGATGTATTGAAATGTTTTTCTTGTTCTGTATTAGTAATAAACCTGTTCGAAAGCCCCTTACTAACAATAAATCTGTCTGTTTTTTTCCCCAACAAATAAACATGTATGTATCCTGATGGGCAACATTACTGTGTTAAGCTAATGGCTCTCCTCAGCATCTTAATCCGGATCCCTTCTTGTGACAAAACAGCTAAATGCAGACTGTCAGGAGAGGAGGAGAGGCAAAAGGCAAAGGCAGAGTGCTGTGGCAGGGCTGCTGTAGCTGTTAAATCTACCATGTCTCTGTTAGATTTGGATTAAATTCCATCCAAACCTTCACAGTCACAGTTGAAATGGATCGTCCAAAGCCGACACTTAACTCAGGAATGTTTTTTAGGTGTCACTAAAGAGTTTTCTTAGTTTAATTGTCTTATCTCCTTCCTGCAGCAACTGCATTTATCAAAGGATCTGGTGATGTTCTATATTTTTCTTCTTGTCATTAAATATCATATTCAAACCAATGGGCCTGGAGCTGAGAGCCACAGACAGGAAGTCAGAAAGTATTTGTTGGTTTGGGTCTGCACATGGGATTTGTTGACTCTCCAGCCTTATCCTCTAAGGAACTCTCCAGACCCTGTGGTTCCCCACTTGTCCACCAGGTGCCCTCAGAGTTTTCTGCCCTTTGCCAGTCACCTGCTTCTGCGCTTCACTGCATACCTGTTCCCAATTCCCTCATTATGCCCCAGAAATGTTGCAGCATGTCAAGTGTTTCAGCAATTCCTGCTTGTCAGTATCCTGCTTCTGTTCCTGTCCCTGTTCGGTAAATCTGCCTGCTGCCTGTTACCTGTGTTGTTGACCTGCTGCCAGTCTGCGACCAGCCTCCTGTTGCCTATCCCAGAATTATGACATTTAATGTTGGATTTTACTTAAATCTTTCTAGGGGGGTCCTTTAGGGTGTTCTAGTGGCCACTGAGGAAGTTCTAGGGATCATTTAGGTGATTGTAGTGGTCCTTTAGTAGGTTCTAGCAATCACTGAGGAGGTCAAAGGGGTCCAGTAGTTTGTTCTAGTGGTCGTTACAAAGGATCTAGAGAGTGGCCATTGAGGCGGTTCTAGAGTTCTTTTAGGACATTCTTTGGTACTTTAGGTGATTCTAGTGGTCATCGGGGAGGTTCTAGTGGTCGCTGTGAAGCTTCTTGAAGTCCTTTAGGTGCTTCTAGTGGCCATTTAAGAGGTTCTAGAGGTCCAGTAGTTGGTTCTTGTGATCACTGAGGAGGTCGTAGTGGTCACTGAGAAGCTTCTTGAAGGCCTTCAGGTGTTTCTAGTGGCCATTGAGGAGGTTCTAGAGGTGGTTAGAGAGATTCTAGAGGTCCTTTTCAAGGTTTCTGTGATCCTTTAGGTGGTCTGTCGGGGTCCTGTAAAAGATTCTAGTGGCCACTGATGAGATTCTAGGGACCCTGTAGTGATTCTTGTGGTCATTGAGGAGGTTCTAGTGATCACCGAGAAGCCTCTTGAAGTGCTTTAAGTGATTTTAGTGGTAACTGAGGAGGTTCTAGGGGTCATATATGTGTTTCTGGGAAGTCCCTAAGAAGAGTCTATGGGTCCTTTAGGTGGTTCTTGTGATCACTGAGGTGTTTTAGGAGTTAAATAAAAAAAAAATTTAATTAAAGGAATAGTTCGACATTTTGAGAAATATGCTTATTTGCTTTCTTGGCAAGAGTTAGATGAGAAGATTGATACCATTCTAATGTCTGTACGGTAATAAAACCATAAAAATTATTTACAAATGCAGTTTGTCTTAAAGCCAGCTGGTGGACTACACAGTGTTGTTAGAAGCAGCACTGTCCTTCCTGTTGTCCTTTCGTTTTTTTATTGTGTGTTGGCATTTGTTTTTATTATCGGTGAAATGCTTGTAAAAGGAGCAGCCATCATGGGAACGAGATAATCCTCAACCTGCACTGATGGAAGATAACACAGCTATAAAATGTAATGGCAGGAAAACATAATGGGGTCAAAGGGACTGAGCAGGCTTCTGTGTGCAGCCGCAGACACACTGAAACACACTGGTACTATACAGCCACACAGATACTGTATACTGCTAGAGGAATACAGTATATGTAGACTAGCACAGTATTTATAGTCTATACACTGTATAGACTGATATATTTTGTAAATAGGTTGGAGTGTGGGGCAATATGATTATACTGCATAATGATGATAATAGAAATGTGTCCACTGGAAGAGATAGGCCTATTTATATAGCCTTAATAGTGAGCAACTCATTATCTCTAGTTATATCAGACAATTGTAGGCAATACTACAAATAAATGAGCAGGGCCGCTTTATGGTAATATTATATATAACAATATATTTTGAAAGTACAGAATGAGAATCACATTGGTTTTATGCCAATAGGTTTACACACACAAGGAATTTGCCTTGGCATTTTGGTGCATAACGGCCACAATAAACATAACAAGAAAAAAAAAACAAGTACTGCAAAAGTCAAGAATCCTACATTTCTATCTATCTATCTATCTATGCAGTGATAAACTAAACTAAACTAAAATGAAATAAAGTAGAATAACATGTGCAATCTCCTTTCCTTCATTTGTCCCTCCTTCCTTCTTTCCTTTCTTCCCAATACATCTCCCTCAATTGTTCCTCTCTTTTCCTTCTCTTTCCACCTTTCCTGGCTCTACATCCCCTCCTCTCTTTTCCCTTTGTCCTGTCTCCTTCCCCTCTCCTCTCTCACTTTCCTTCCTTCCTCCCCCCTCTGCGTCTCTCCCTCTCTCTCTCTCTCCCGGCTCTCCGCCCAGGCAGACCGCCGGCAGTCGGTCCGGCAGCAGACTACCAACAACAGCACTCACAGTTTATCGCACGTTTTTAATCAACCTGCGGATGGATTTAAAAAAGTGGAGCCGAATTCACGTGTAGGACTAGAAAACAGCTGTAAGCTCTGTTAAAATATTTTTAACGGACTTTTCCTGTTGGATTCCAACGTTTCATTTAATCTGAATTGGAATTACTGACCAGTTGGGCGTGAACGATTTTAACATCTCACTCACTGTGGATAATGTGGATGATTACAGTTTTAACGTAGGCTACTCTTTGCGTTTTTAAACCTATTCTGTAGCACGTGAAGGAGTGACAGGACACCTTAGGCTACGTTTGACAGGTGAACACGTTTAACGTGATTAAGTGACATGATGGTCACGTTGGCTTTGAAACATGGACTATTTTTCTGCCGCTTTCCAACGACAGTAACGCATTTTTAAACTTCTTAAACGCGACTTTTCCCGCAGCTCACTTCTCTAAAAGACTGCCGTGAAAAGTAGCCTAGGCTACACATGGACTGAGCATTTATTTTAATAATTTGTCAAATAAAACCTGTGTGAAACGGACACATAGCCTATTTTCTGGACATTTTCTTCCATCCAGAGGAGCAAACACGGATTTAACGGTTGCTGTCATAGCAACGCATCGCCGCGCGAGCCTCACTAGCTGACAGAGAGGGCACGAGCCGGGCATGTTTTCGCGGGCATGGGTGGTTGGCTAGTTAGCTAGTTTACCGTCACCGCCTTCTCCTGGTTAAAATCACCAAACTCACAAACATGAAGAGGAAACCAGACACCCGCTGAGGTACAGGGAAGAAAGTCAATTTTATAAGTGATATCACAGAGGATGTATTGATTTACATTTGAGAGGATAATTGACGTTTTGACCGCTGCATGTTTCTGTCCGGAGGGAATTGATGCTTTTAAGCAGCACGTCCATTACAAAGATGGCAATACAAGACTTATAGTATGGAGGCTTATTAGTGCCAGGAGGGATTGTGTCTGTGAAGCAGAAATTTTAAAAATCTGTAGCCTACTTATACTTATACCGTTGATTTAGTGGGGAACTACAGATGCACATTGCTTTACTTGTTTTGATTAAATAATATTGTTATAATAAGAAAAGTTTATTGTTTTAACGAGTTATTGTTGGCTTTGTGTAATAATGAGAAAGCTTATTGACATAACAAGATAAAGTTGTATATTATATAATACTCCATCGCAATACGAGTCATCCTTTCAAACTTTTATACAATGAATAGCTGACACGTTTATTTTTCAACTGTAAAATGCCCTGCTTATTACATATAATGGTCACAATAAAAAAAAAAGAAAAAAAAAGGTAACGTTAGTATATTGATTTTATATACGCTCAAACATAATTGGCATTGGCCTCAAAAATCCAGTATTGGTCGGGCTTTGCGAAAGACTGTAATTGATGATTTAATGTTGTAGCCTAGCAGGTCCAGGCTGCTGAGTCTCAGTCATCATATTTTATGAGCCTCTCATAGTCGTGTGTTTGTGAAATATGCAATATTTTCTAAAATCAAAGGTGCTTGAGTAAATGTACTTAGTTGCTTCCCACCTTTGAGAACTGAAAATGTTTTCAATGTGATGACAGTGATTAGAGTGATTATTGAATTCAAATTCTCACTGTAATTGAACACTTTCTTTTTCCAATTAAATTCAAAGTCAGGACCAGTTTATATTCCAATCCATGAAGAATAGTATAATGCTTTTAATGTAACATGAGCCAGACACATTGAAGTGTTTGCAGTTAAAATACAGTCTCTGCATGTACTCACCTCTCTCCATCTAGTTCTACACCTCTGTGTCAATGGAAGTCACAGTTGAAATTAATTAAAACACATTTTTAACTGTGACTTGTAATAACACATTTTATCTTGGTGACATTTGACCAGCTAAAAACTACAGGCTAGTTTGGTACATAAATACCTAAATATGTACAGACAATACAAAAACCTTGTCATCAGTCAGTTAACATAGCTTAGTCTGTCATGAAAGTGTCATTAAATCTGTCATTTCTTTGGTGGATATGAAATGTTGGACATTTTTTATTACAGGATGACAATGTGTTTCCCCCAGTCTGAGATGTTCATGAAGGGCAGGCTGTACTTGAGAAAACACTCATCACTTTCAGTGTAATATGCTCACTCTGTTTTGGATGAGGCGGGCAGGGGTGGCAGGAAAATTGTCCTTTCATTTTCCAGCTTCAGGGAGTTATTCTCCCACGACTCAGCATGGCCCCAAACTCACAAAGGCCACTCAGGACTGACGTGGACGAAATGATTACAGTGAATTCGACCGTGACCAACCAAAGCAGGTCTCAGTGTCCTGACTATGTTATTAGATTTTAGTCATAGGAGGAAGTACGCCTCATTGTTTGAGCTCAAATAACAGGACAAGACTTCATTTATGTTGCATGTTTTGTTAATGTCTCCCATGTGTGTCTGCAGTTAACGGGATAAATTATTCAGCTGTGGTGGAAGTGGACTACCTGCTGGGGAGAGGATGGCCTTTTGGAAGGAGGGCACCACTCTTCTGCTGGCTCTGCTGGTTCTGCTCGACCTACGGCTGGTCACCGGACGATCATCTCGGCACCGCAGCTTGAGACGTCAGACTCGAGGGCACCATGAACACCGGGCGCACCAGAACATCACACTGGCCGTCATTTTACCACAGAGCAACACAGATTACCCTTGGGCTTGGCCTCGCATAGGTCCCGCCCTGGAGCGGGCCGTCAAAACCGTCAACGCTGACCCCACCCTGCTACCTGACCACCACCTCACCTACGCTTTCAAGAACAGTGAAGACAAGGCCGGCATCTGCTCCGAGTCCATTGCCCCGCTCATGGCTGTGGACCTTAAACTTGCGTACGACCCGTGGGCCTTCATCGGGCCCGGCTGCTCCTACACTTCCTCCCCTGTTGGCCTCTTCACCACCCACTGGGACGTTCCCATGGTTACGGCAGGCGCCCCGGCCGTGGCCTTTTACGGCGGAGTCTACCCGTCCATCACCAACACAGGCCCCACCCACAAGAAGCTTGGGAAGTTTGCCCTGCGGATCTGTGAGCACTTTGGGTGGCAGGAGAACGTGATGCTCATGTTCAGTGACAACAAGGTGGATGATCGGCCATGTTACTTTGCCGTGGAGGGTTTGTACACGGAGCTGAAGAGCGTCAACATTACCCTCGTCGACAAAGTGTTCGAAGAGAACAAGCCGCCAGTCAACTACTCCGAAATCCTCACCGAAATTCAGAACGAGGGCCGTGGTGAGTCGCCAGACGGCAGCTAAATGTCGGTTGATGCTGTTTGTTTGTCTGTCTGTCAGATAGCAGTTCATGTCAAAGGGTTTGACTGGGGTACCAAAAGATTGTGAGATGTTTTCACTGCATCTCACAAACTGAGAACTGGATGGTTTCAGAGGTCTACTCGGTTCCTAGTACCTAAGACATGACCTGGGACCTGAGTCAGGCCAGGTTCAAATATATTCAGTCTAATCAGGTCTGGCAGGGTCTCAGGCCTACGTGTCAATATGTCTAATAGGCCTTCTTCACAGCTGACATAAAGTGCTGCAGGGATGAGTCATAGACTGTATATAAAGATGGACGACGGGTCTCCACTTCCTCCTACTGTACAAATATGAAGCCAAAATATCCCGGATACGGGAGCTGCCATCTTGGTGTCGTCATTTGGAGCCAGAGTCTGGGTAGTAGTGGGTAGTGGGTGATTGTCCCGCAACGGCAGCCGGAGTTGGCGATGTTCTCTCGAGACGTAGACGTTACGTTATAGGACACGCTAGTCTCTATAGCTGTATCGATAAGCTCGGACCTTTTTGATTTTCGGATTTTGAGAAATTTGGAACTGGGTCCTTATAGAACCGGGTCTTGATCCCCATCCCTACTGATGAGTGCTCTGCCTGAGCTAACACAAAAGCGTCTTCATGTAAAGTTCATTAGATGTTTGATTGTAGTGCTTCATCATATATATTCCTAATGTGTCCAGTTTATTTTAACGACATATGAATACAAACTGTTTTCCCCGTCAGTTCCCTGTAGCTTTATCCATTTTAATCAATATGACAGGTGAAAACACTTCACTGTAATTGGTTCCAGGACGTCTGTAGTTCTGCGATGTGTGTAATTACTGAACCGATCAATCAGCTGGTGTTTATTGAAGAATGCTCTTTTAAGCGTGTGATTGACGTGAAAACTGCAGGCTGTAAAAACCCTTTCTGCTTTCATTGATCAAACTAACGACTGAAAAAAGAGCTATGTTTTATAATTCCACACGCGTGCTTTTTAATGCAGCAGGTTTATCATCAGGATTCAGCTGGAGATTCACTTCAGTTCTTCCCTGCTGAGTCCTGGCGGCAGGAATTAGCCTCAGCTCAGATAGAAATGACAAATAACAACACAGAGCAAACTGCAGAGCGGCAGAATGAGAACGCAGCAGGAGATGAGCGGTCAAAGTGCAGCAGGTACGTCTAATAGACACTCCGTTCCCCTGAATTACCTGCGTGTAATCACAGGTTGTATAGCTTATCACGGACGAACACTCTGATATGAAGGGCAGAGGTTACGGTTTAGTAAATGAATATGCAGCATTCTCGAAAGGAGCTCTGCAGTATATCTTCTGTACTGAAATTATTTTCCCGTTTAGTGCTTCAAAATGGGAAAATAATTTCACCTT
Source organism: Maccullochella peelii (assembly GCA_002120245.1). NCBI lineage: Eukaryota > Metazoa > Chordata > Actinopteri > Centrarchiformes > Percichthyidae > Maccullochella > Maccullochella peelii. Next base: position 77,692 of record LKNJ01002640.1, read on the forward strand.
AAATTTCCCAACTTGGCAACCCTAAAGTTCCTTAAGCATTATAAATGCTCTGGGTACAATAGATGTTCACAACAAATTCTTTCTTTAGAAATGAACAAATGTCTTAAGACTTTAGAATGAGCCAAACTAAATGCCAGTAGCCATCATGGAAGACTTTAAAATGGTTGATTATTATTATTATTATTACGTTAAACTCTTGATTTTCACCTTAAATTTCCCCAACATGGCAACCCTTAAGGTGGTTTTAATTTATGCATTATAAGTGATGTATAAACGTCGGGCGACACTGTTGACTGTAGCTTTACCATTTTTTACCAATTCCAAGAATTCTGGACGTCATTTGAATGAGTCTAGAGTTAAAACATAATGGTGGCATGCGGTCTTTCTGCAATATTGGAAAAAAACTAGTGGATAAACACCCAGCTGTCAAGCTAAAGATAAATAAAGAGGTTGCTCAATTCCTGAAAAACTGACATTTAGGAGACACGAGCTTCTCACACAGCAAACACAGCCCAAATCACTCTTATCTTATTGCATCCATATACTGTAATAACTGTACCAGCTATTTATCTCCACACACACAGAAACAAAATAAGCAAGTCATCATTGTAAGCAGAAAGCGCCTCAGTGTGTTTTCAATGTTTCCTTGTTGATTCAGCTGCACAGGCCGAAGCTGCAGATATTACACGTGCCGTCTGCTTGTCGTGGTTTCTGACATCTCTCCCGTGTGATTTGTGCCCTGCGAGCGAGCCGGACAGCACGGCTTGTTAACCCAGACTTTAGCTCCTGATCTTTGCCTCGGGGCATCATCGCTGCAGCACTCAGTAGCAGCAGCAGCAGCCAGAAATATGAGCTGAATCGATGCGTCCACCGGGCCAGACAACAGCTCGGCGCTGTAAGTGGCTCTGCCCCGAGGACACAGTGGAAAAGTCTGCATCAGGGAATGATGCTGCAGATTTCCAGAATGGAGCAAAAACACATGACACAAAAAAACCAAACAGCAACAACAAAAATCACCCAAAAACAGACAAAGACACAAAATCAAACCTGCAGTGAACAGCCTCGTATCAACATAAATATATGCCATTAACAACATACTTAGATAATTAGAAGGCTTTAATAGAAAATATTAAATCCAATGTTGTTTTTTGGGATGCATTTAAAACAGCGTACTCTTTTTGGAGACACAAAAATCTGAATTTAAAATGTTACCGGCTGAAACTGAGCGTGAAGGTTCATTCTTGATCTCGGAAACAGCAGCTCGACAAAAAGATTGTTCACTTACTTTTTTCCAGAGCTTTCATCCACATCTGACAACTTCATCCTCTGATTTTATTTAAATCTGCAGCTGAAATTAAGCAGCAGATTCAAAGTAATGACACGTCTTCTGATGCATCAGCTAAATGATCTGGAAAATAAACGGACTGAGAAGATATGTTACATTCAGTCATGATTATAAAAAGGCAGAATGAATGAATTAATTCAATTAATTGGCAACTATTTTGATGATCAGTTAATCGATGAAGTCTGTTTTCTTCTCTATTTCTAGCTTTTCTTCTTCTAATGTGATGATAAACGGAATATCTTTGGACTCTTAATTGGACAAGACGACACACTTCATGGCATTTTCAGTATTTTCTGCTATTTTATAGATCAAACAATGAGTCGATAAGATAATCGGCAGGTAAACTGATAATGAAAGCATTCATCATTTGCAGGCCTTAAAATGTTCAAACACTGAAATCATTCCAAGGTGAAAAAGGTCTAATTTAATATCAAATAATGGGAACAAACTGAAAACACATACAAACATTTTCAAGGAGATGGAAGAATATTTTGCTATATTTCAGTGCAGGATTTCTGTTTGATGCTTTGAAGCTGTAGTAAGATAGAAAACCTATAAAGAAAATAAGATATTGGATCACAAATTGTGGGATTCAAAAGTCAGTTGGTGCCTCATAGTGTGTGATGAGCTGATATTTAAAGGGTTATTCTGGTATTTTTAAACCTGGGCCATCATTTTTTACATATTTTGGGGTGTAAATGACTAATAGTTACCAAAGGTTTTGGAACTGGTCCAGTAGATCGCCTCATAGGGCCCAGGTTTAAAAATACCGCAGTTACTGGACAGCTTGACTTTGAGAAAAAGCGAAGCAGCACCTCGCTGCTTTCAGCTCTTCTGAACGGAGCTTTAGTGATAAACTTGTTCCTGTCCCCGCGCTGAAGTTCTGTAATAAAGTAATAAATTCACCACGCAGGCCGCTGCTTCCTCTAGCTGCGGAGGTGTATCAATCTGTAAACCAGTCGAGAGCACAAACAAACACACCAGCTCTCAATCAGCTCCCAATGAACTTCCCTCTCCGGTTCCCACAGAGGCATAAAACCTCCCGACAGGGCATTTATTAACAGAGGTCAGGAACCAGCCGCCTTGTATGGAAACTACAGTCGACCTATCAGATCTGTAGGTATTTCCTGCCAAACACGCTCAGGCTAATTTTTCCTCGTGTCTCTGCCTTCTGTCTCCTTAATCAAACATGAAGTGACTGTCAAAGCTGCAAACTGTGTAATAAGTCTCTGTTTCTGTTCTGGAAATATTAATAAGTAAAAGGAGGTTCGTGCTAATACATGTAGAAGCCAGGAAGAAGTTACAGCTGTGTCTGATTTCACTTTCGAAATTTATAAAAAAATAGTGAAAAAAAAGTGAATCTATTTTTTTCCCACCCCTAATATCTTTAGATAGATAGATAGGTAGGTACTTTATGGGAATAAAGATGTTGTAATTCTTACGCTTTCCTATAAAAAGGAAAGTTTTCTCTTCCACATTTAGCCCAAAGTTGCTAGTGTGGCTCTTAAATTGTAAAATCAAATATATAAGACTGCGATTGTACTGTGGAGCTTCAGGTGAAAGGGTGGATGCCGACCTTACAAGCCAAAGTGGACATAACTGATTAACCGCGGTGACCTGGTGAAAAGTTCTGGGAGTCTTTTTCCAGCCCGGCACAAGTCCTGATCCATATTCAGTCTGGTTTGTGTCTCATTAATGCAAAGCCATATGTTCCAGACGCACTGAGAACTGACAGGACGGAAAAACATTTCCACCTTCGCTGCACCCTCACACACACACACACAGTTTAAACTTCACCACCTCCCTGCCCTCAGTGACACAATCTCATTATATGCAGAAAAGTGAGTGCTAACTATGACTTTCCGTTTCCCCCTTTATGTAATTTTCTTCATGAATTATTGGAGGGAATGTGAAAACAGCAGATGTTCATTATTATGCAAAAACAAGTGTTTTAGTGTTCAGGAGTTCCCAGTTATTAACAGCAGTTTGTTTGTTCATTATTCTCATGCTGAGTTTCCTCAACAGCTCTCACTATGGAGAGCCTTTGGGCAAGGCAGTTAACCCTAAACTCCTCCACTGTGGGTGGTTAAGCGGTTAATTTTCTAATGAACTGGTTTCAGGTTTGCAAATGTGCACATGTAGGGCGGTTTGCTCACAAAGAGAGTCCAGCTCACATCTGCTGGATAAATTAAGGTTAAGTATTCGCATCCTCTTGTCCAGTTTCCAGTTTCCTTTGTCTTAATTAGGCTTTGGGCAGAAAGGAAAAGCTGGCCTCTGTAGTCTAATATGATCTATTACAAGCATTTTAAAACAGTATGATATTTAGCCTAATTATAACAAAATGCTTTATGTTAGTGTTGCAAATTTGCTGCAAATGATTGCTTGAAATCACTTTTAGGAGCCGCTGGATGAGCTCAGCTGGTCTGACAGTCTCAGTAACACGATGAGACAGTGACAGATTTACTGCCGCTTTATTTATCAGCAAGCTAATTCAATAAACAATGCATGCCAATATTAAACTATTCTGAAACTGTTCTAGCAACACCCTTACCTCACCCTACTCTTTCTTTCCCTTTCTGTAGCCTGACTTTATTCTTATTTTGGAAGGACACGATTGACGGGACGTCCTCTTAGAGTGCAGTTATCCCGTTTGGAGAAAAACTGTGTTGGTTCGCAGGAGTGAACTAAACCATGAGCATCTTTCAGATGTGCTGGAGCATCTGAGAGACTATATAGTGCTCTTTTAGACACACAAAATCAACTGTAAAAACTAAAGATTTATTATGACACTAATAACATTTAAAATAGCAGACAAAACACGTCAATGTGACCCGGGCAGACGTGATGACTGGAAGAGGTTTCCACTGTATAAGTACAGTATAGTATATATATATCTTTACTTCCTGTCTCTTTAACACACACTATGTAAATCCGTGTTCCATGTTTTTAGTGTTTATCCTCTCATGGTGTCGGTCCAGCCTCTGCCATACGTCTGCTTTCCTATCACACAGACACCAGCACAAATAGACCCAAAGCCAGCAGCTTGGCAGCCTCTCCGGGTTTATCTGCTGCTGCTAAAACGGCGTATAATGTGTTGGCCTCAGTGCAGCAGAAATCTATCCATCACTGTCCCAGTGCTGGCGGTCTGCTCTCTGTCCTTAAAGACCATGTTGGTTCAGATCCAGACCGTTTCAGCCAGTCAGGAACATCTGATGCAGCTCTGATAATGTAGATGAATGTATTTAAGTGCATTTCCTGGATCCAGCGTGTGTTAACAGATTTCAGGATGTGTTTTTACTCCTGACCACCAACCAAACCTCCTTCAACATGGAAAAAGGAAAACAGTGACGTTCGTAATTATTCCTCTGATTGCTCCTCCAAAGACACGTTTTAGAAAGCAGAGATTAAAAGTCAGAAAGAAGAGAGTGGATGCTCAGGTTAGGTTTTCACACCTAACCTGTTTGGTTTGGTTAAAACGAACCCTGGTGCGTTTGCCCGGTTAGTGCGGTTCGTTTGTGCAGGTGTGAACACAGTAATCAGACTCGGGTGTGGACCAAAACAACTGTACCAAGACCCTTTAGAGGAGGTGGTCTCGGTCCGGTTCCAAACGAACTCGGTTCGTTTGTGGTGATTGGGAACGTGATCCGACCTTGATCCAACCCAACTACGGGGTGTACTCTGCAAGTTTGAGCTAAACGGCTCCTATAGCCAGGTGTGCTTTGCATTCTGGGATGTGGCAGAGCACGCAAACTGTTTCTAGTAGCAGCAGCTAGTCGGAACATGAACCAGCAATGTTTCTCTCACAGAAATATGCACTAGTTCAGAACACTGTATTTACTTTCTTCTTCTTTGGTTTTACTGGCGGACTACAAACCAATGTCAATGGTGCATGCTGCCACCTACTGTTACCATGTGTAACATCCAGACACAAATGACCAATAAGCCGAGTGAACCTTCTCACGTGGTTTGCACTGATGCGTTTAGGATTTTTATCTGTGTGAAAAGAAACCGAACCGAGGGCAAAACGCTCCGAGTCTACAAACTCATCAACTGATTCGGACCAGAGCAAACGAACTATAGGTGTGAAAACGCCCTTAGACAAGAAAGAAAGCGTTACCATGACATGTGCTGTGATATGTGCTCCAACATGCAGGAAAATGCTGACAATTCCGACTTTTTAAACTTTGTTAAAAATCATTGTAACATCAAGTGCTGTGCTATCTGCACATTTGCAGAATGAAACGCATGACGATGTTGCTATGGTGATGTCTTGTTGTTTACAAAGAATGGAAACTTAAAATGTTAAATTCCCTCCAAAACGTGAGGTCATTCGTTCATTTCCTACATGGACGGTGAAAGGAGAACTGCACTCGTTTACGTTCGTAGCTTCTCGTTGTTTTCTCCTCGTGTGACGGAGCTACGTAACATCCGGAGGACGGCAAAAAAGTTAAAATATTTTAACTTTGGACGACAAAGTTTTTCGCCTAATTTTCCCGTCCTGCTCTTGTCCACTAAAATGATATCCGGATTTCCGTCTACCGTCTGCCTGATTCCATGTGAATGCAGCATTAGGCATTGACAGCTAGCATTGCTTTAGCAGCAGTATTTACTGTATGTGTTGTAATGTAAATGTATTCATGCTGTGGAGGCTGCGGTCTGAAGGCACCAGAAGTTGTGCAGATGTTGCAGTTGGCTGTAAATCTCTCCTGCTGAGGTCTGCCCAGTCTTTAGTGAAGCTCCCACAGTTGTCATCGTTACGGGTTTACCCTAAACTGTAATCTGTGCTGATCATGGCAGCGAATGAAGAATAAGGCTGCTCAGTAATCACTGATAAAGACGCTTTGTTCGAGAGCGCTGACGGAGGCGTTAAATGACAGCGGGAACAAAGAGAAGCCTCTGGACTAATCATCAGACGATTGTAACTGCAAATTTATCAAACCATCACAGTGTGTGTTTTGTGTCCTTTTAGCCACGAAGAAGAAAAAAACCTGCCTTAATTGCCTCACATGCTGTCAAAGAGCTGACGAAGTGATTATTGAGATAAAGTGACGGCTTTCAACAATATACTGTGAAAGATCTCAGTGAGGGTGGAGGAAAAAACCTTTTAGTGATGATTAGTGGAAAATTATTTCTTTTGTTCATACAGAGATCCAAGTGGTATTCTCAGGGATTTATTATTTTCTGAATGGAAAATCAGGGACTTTAGAAATGATCTCCATGTTGGGAAATCAAATTCACAGGAAGTAAAAACAGTTGGCTAAATAAATAGAATATGAAACTCATAATAATAAAAAGATTTCAGGGCGGGTGCATTGGGCGGTCTTGGTCTTGGGACTTGAGTATTTCCAAAATCCTGGCGACGGCCCAGAAGACGTCATCTGCAAGCTCTTTGGCTCAAAGTGTAAACTGAGTTTGGGAAACCTAACCGGCACTCAAACATCCGCTGACATCACACTCTCCGTGACATCGTCTTCATGCGGCTCCTGGCTCCCTGCACAGGAGCGGGGTGATGTCACCGCCTCAGCGGGCGGTCGATCATCCTGAACAAATCTACCCACAAGGTCGTGCTTCAGGCCCCTTTCCCTCTTCCTCGCCGCTGTTCCCGTCCATCTGGCAGTAGTTAAAGATTAATATGCTGCAGTCTCGGAGCCAAGAGGGCCGCCGTGAGAGCAGCGATATCAGACTGGACTCATCAGCACAAAGGTTCAGTGGGTTCAGATTGGACTGTATATATTTACTCTATATGTCCTGATTATTCTTGTTCCTTTGTGTCAGTGGCACATGTTCGCCTGTTCCCCCTGATGTTTTAAATTGATGTTTGATGATTTAAATCATGAAGCAATTTCATTTGAAACCATGACTGTGCTTTGGGCTCTTGTTGTTTTAAAGGAATAAATCAACATTTTGGGAAATCGCTTATTCACTTTCTTTCCAAGAGTGAGATGAGAAAAACGATACCACTGTCATGTCTGTGTGTTCAGTACGACGCTGGATTCTGGACGTGGTTAGCCTAGCTTAGCATAAAGACTGGAAGCAGGTGGAAACTGCTAGCGTGGCTCTGTCCACAGTTCAAAAATATACCTACCAACACCGATAAAGATCACCGATCAATATGCTGCATCGTATTTGTTGAATCCATACATAAACACAGCTGTTTGTTATGTGCTGGAACTATTTCTTGATGAACAACAGTGTATCCATCCGCCTAGAACTTCTGTGCAGTGTCTCCGGCTGTAGCTCGGGTTGCCAGAGACAGCACAGGTTCTGGTTTTGGTCTCTGTGCAGGCACGAAGGTACCAAAACCTGGCAACCTTGCTGTGACAACAAGACTTCAGGAAGCTTCACACGACTGTTGTTCCACAAGAAATAGTCCCAGCACGTATCTTATGACATGACGTGTTGTACCAGTGCTGCCAGTTTGGTCAGTAGTTTGTTCTACATGTTTTTGTGCATGAAGTAAGGTTTAGATCCTCAGACAAACATACCAGCTTAAAAAAAGAATTTCTTAATGATTTAGTGTCTTAAATCCTGCACATTTTTCTTGTGCAGGTAATGGTGGCTGACAAACATCTTTCTCTGTATTCTGTGCAGGCTTTCTAGTTATTCTTCAGAAGACTTTGATGTTTGGAGAATGTTAGTTCCAGTAAATTCAGACATTTCTTCTTCATCTTCATTAGGACGTTGTTGTTGTTGTTGTTATTATCTGTATGCTTCAGGTTAGTTTGATGGAGATAAGAGACTGTCCTCACAAGAAAATACAGCATTTGTCATTTGATCAAAGCCGAAATCAACTTCTGTTTAAGTTTAACTGACAAGCAACTCAAGTGAGCCATGACTCTGTCAGGAACAAAGGATAACATTAATATTAGCACCGCCAAATCTCTAAAGGAGGACGTTGGTTTAACAGAGCATGTGACTTTAACGTGGGAGTAACACTGGAGTCTTTGAACCACGACCGCCATGTTTCCCCGACATTGACAAGTAGTTTTTGTGCTTAAACCAAACCAAATGTAAATGTTGCCGTTTATTTTCAGTGTTTCTTAGTTTAAGCCATGAAAACTGAGTCATGAACTGACACTATAATATATTCAGTATAGTATTTTATCTCTCTGTGTCTGAGCCGGACTGATAGTGTGTTAGCTGAAGTAAAAATGGGGCCAGAGACGAAGCTGGGGGGCCTGCAGAGCTGTTGTTCTGGTGGGTCATGATCTCCCTCGGCAGGAGGGCCCTCTGGGATGACAACACGCTGTTGTGTCAGAGTTAGCTGTGCGACTTCGTCTTCTGTCCCCCGCAGCCTCAACCTCGGCCAATTACCTCACCCGACGAGAAACCTCTGCCTCGGGCGAGAAGCCAAATGGACTGAATACTGAGCAAATGCACAACATGCGACGGACGTACATCGAGCTGCCGCCACCACTGACCAACCTGCATTACAGGTCCTTTATCTCTACAGTGTCCTGAACGCAGCTCTGACAGGAGGTTTCTATAATAACCATATGAATTGTGGAATTACTGTATGATTACTATGAACCTGAAGGAAATATTGCCTCTAGTTCCTCGAAACCAGTCTCAGACATAATTCGATGTGATTGCAGAGTTCAGGCTGTTGCATAAATTTTTCATAACATGACCAAATAAAGAAAAGGAATGTCAGGAAATTACATAATGACACCTGCACCGGCTGCCATGTTGAATCTCCAGTGACCACTTGTAATGAACTGAAACTCTGCTTCGTAACTCTATACCTAATATAGAGTAACTAACTCTATATTAGGCATATTTTGCATGTGCTTCGTTCCAAATTGCATACTTTAAAAAAAAAAACTTTTAGTACGTACTGCAGCTGCCCTTACTAAGTATGTACTGTTGCATGCAGTCTGCATACAGTTGGGACATACTACATTGCGCCTTGACCTTTGACCCTTGACCCTTACATCTGTCACAGCCTGTAGCTGCTTCTGTCATCTGTCTGTGTCTCGGCGGCTCAGTCGATGTGACGGATCTCCCGCTGCGCAGAGGATTGTGGGTCAGAACAGCCAGAAAACCATGAACATGCAAAACATGACCGGATGCAGCAGGACACCCTGGTATTTTTGGCATACTGCACTTGACATACAATGTATTGGGACATACAAAATATTTTTCTGGCCTACTGAATAGTATGGTAGTATGGGTGATGGAACGCACCCATGAAGTACAGCAGCAGACTGAGATGACAGCAGAGTGGGTCAAACACAGTTTCAAGCAAAATTACTGGTTTAAAAAACGACTTGCAACGACCTGCAATAACAAACGGAAACAAGTGGTGAGCACAACATTAACATATCATCACGTTTTAAGTTGATATGTTGAATTTGTTAGCAAACAGTTGTTTATTTCCACATCCATCAGTTACAGAACAACATGATCAAGTCCTTCACTCGAAGTCCTGTTTCTGATGAGTCCAGTATTCCCTCTCTGTTAGCTCTGTTTTTGGACTCCACCAACTCCTGAGGGAAATATCTGGTGCCGTAGCTGCTAAATGCTCTGCCAGCTAGCTAGTTGCTAAGGGTCGCGTCATGCTCGAACAGAGCTCTTGTTGTCTGATCATGTTCATAGGTGTTCTGAACGGCCACACCTCAAGGTGGGGTGAAAAGCCGGCCGTCAGAGAGAGGGGGGAGACGCGATACCGTTTCAATACGGGGATAACGGCGCACATTTTCCCCAACAAATGCACTATTTCCTCCAGTTTGTTTGATAAAAACTACAGTGAGCAGCTGTTTTAGTGAAATCACTGAGTCTGTGCATGTTTTAAACATGAAACTATATATATGTGAGGTGTTTTTAAAGATTTATGTCTTCAGTAGGAACCAACGGGCTGAGAGCCACAGACAGGAAGTCAGACAGGATTGAGAGACGGACTGACATGTTGTTGGTTGTGGTCTTTTCATTACTTACGTGTTTAAGGTTAGAAAAAGATGTGTGTCATGGTTAAAATGAATCAGCATTGACTGGTTTGACGTAACGTTCTCTGTAACAATCCACCCTGAACGCCACACCACTCCCACCTTTGTTTCTGAGACATTATTGACATGACAGCAAGACGCTGCTTCTCTGAAAAACACAAACGTTTGCCACTGAGACATCAGTTAGATTTTCACGAGGCAGGAATCACACTGTAAAGGACACGGTGTGTTTAGTTTACTCTGAGGGGGCCGGAGGTTTCGGCTCCATCAGCAGGTGAAGCCTGCTGAAGGTGTGCCGGGCGGAGCATTATCACCAACATGTGACCGCGATTGTCTCCCGCCAAATATCTGCCTGCCAGCTTGTTTGCTCACTTGCCTTCAATTCAATTTTATTAAAAAATTTATAAAAAAGAACATGCTTTTACTGTTAGTGCGGCGTTCACCGTAACAATTGCAACCACGGCCGCCATTTTTATAGGTAGGTGCTCCCTCCCATTCAGCTACGTAGCCAAGATGGCGACCAGTGAGGGAGAGAAGTGTGCAGCGTTCCACACTCAACTTTCTGACCGTTATGAGTTCACCGTCAGTATTCACAGTGCGTTCTGCCATAATGTCAGCGTGAAATAGAAAAGTGTGAGTACAGAGGAACGTGAAGTGAGACTCAGCTAAAGATCAGCTGTGGTTTGAAGTGTGCAGGAACGGTTATGTTCCAGTTTGCAGGTCACTCAGATTTACACTCATCCAGCCGAGCTGCTATCAGCCGGGTGTCGATCTGCCTGCTGACGGCTGCAGAGCACAAAATTAACTTTCTGACCCTCCTGCCAAGAGCTGCTGGACCAAAACACCTCTCATTTCTACCAAACAGATCACGAAGGTAGAGTTCCCACTGAAAACGTGCTCACAGTTTAATGATAAACTGGGGCTGCAACTATCGATCATTTTTTATCATCACATTACCAGATGGGTGTCCTCAAAACACTCAAGAGACTCCAGAAACTGAGAAAAGCTATTAAATCTTAACATTTGAGAAGCAGTGATCAGCAAATGTTTGGTATTTAATTATCGGTAGGAATGTGGCAGAGTGCTGTCCTTTTTTAAATTTTTACTCTTAAAAAGATTAATTCGTAAGATTCATCCTGGTTTGGTTGCCCGCAGCGATTCAGAAAGAAGAGATGTTGTAAAAGATCGGAGCTTTGTAGATGCAATTAAGAACGGCGACGTCGTTGTCCTGAGCCAGAGGGCTTGTGAGGGACCTGCAAGGTGAGGGTCACATGACGGCAGGCTGCTGTTCTGGCTGTTTGTGCTGTAAAAAGGTTAAAAGGTAATCAATGCAGAAGCAACACAACTGTCTGTGGACAATTAGTGACAGAAACTTCTTTATCCTTTCACTTCTGTTTAATTTGAACAAAGCAGTCTAACTTAACTAAGTAACTATTTTGATAAGTGATGAATTGTTCAATCAACATTTGCTGCTTCCAGCTTCTTAAATGTGAGGATCTGCTGCTTTTCTTTGTCCTTTCTGACAGTAAATGAAGAGTCTTTGGGTTTTGGACAAAAAAAACAATTTGAAGATGTCACTTTGGGCATTAATCGTGAAAATAATGGGCAGATTAATTGATAATGATTATAATCGTTAGTTGCAGCCCTCATTAAATATCACTGTAATCGTTGCAAACATTTCAAATGTAAACTATAGTAAATAGATACTTACATATGTTACATTATCCTTCATATTCATATATTCACACAACAGCAACTTTTAATTAATCAGATTGTGAAAAACCACATTTAAGGATCCTTCAGGACTCAAATTACACTCTAATTTCTGTATTTCAGTTCTATGATCACGACTTATACCTCAAAATAACATGTGGGGTGACCCAGCAAGTACATTTACTCAAGTACTGTACTTCAGTTCAATTCTGAGGTACTTGTACTTTACTTTATACTTCTACTCCACATCTCAGAATCAGAATTAGCTTCATTGTTCTGCACAATGAGTACTTTTACTATTTTGATGCCAATACTTTTTTACTTTTACTTCATAAGAATTTGAATACAGGACTTTTACTTGTAACAGAGTATTTCTACACAGTTTTATTGCTACTTTTACTGAAGTATGAGATCTGAGTACTTCTTCCACCGCTGTCTGTCTGCCTGCCTGCCTGCCTGCCTGCCTGCCTGCCTGCCTGTCTGTCTCTCTGCCTGCCTGCCTGTCTGTCTGTCTGCCTGTCTGTCTGTCTGGAGGAATATGATAATGAAGAAGTCGCAGCTCAAACAGAACGCTGCATCACGGATACATCAATCACTGCTGACTGGTTAGAGCAAAATAACCTCCATCCCCCCTCCCAAACTGACAACAACTGACATGAACATGACGTCAGACTGAATAATAAAGAAAAGGAAAAAACAGTGAGATATTCATATCCACATAAACAAAGACAAAAACGCAAATCTCTTCAGCTGAATCTGAAGCAGTAAATGTATTTTACATCAACACTAAAAAACCTAAATTCTAATGATTAAAATGAACATATATATATACAGTGTATATATGTGAGTAGATTCCCTGTTCCTCTCCGCTGTAATGATGAGTTACAGTCTGATAATGATGTGGCGGCGGCGCGTTCCAGCTCAGCGGGCCGTCTCTTCACTGTCGCCTTCTCTGTTCTCTGATTAGTCCGAGTGAAGGAAGAGGAAGAAGAGAAGGTCTAATTGAAAGGCTCAGGACTTAATGAAGAAGCTCACAGCCTTCCTTCTTCTTCTCTTACACAAGTATCTAATTAAAGAGCCTGAGAGCAAACCTGATGAAGCAGCCTGGCATTATGCACGGGAACATTAGGGTCGCAGATTTCACTGACGGCAGCAATCGCACCCAATCAGGCATGTATGGAGGCGCGCAGTAAAGACGCGTAAAGACAAACCCTCCTTATTAAGACATTGTTTCCTCTGAGAACATTAAGACTGTTGCAGAGAAAGGAGAGTAAAGATTTAAAGAGGTTAAATCCAGCTGAACTTCCCGCTAAAAACATCAGATGTGTTTTCCAAATGTGATTAAATGTCTGAGTGGACTCTGGGTCCATTTCTCCACTCTGTCTGTGTTAATCACTGTTACTGCTGGTGGGAGGAAGCTTTTGTTGAAGCAGCTCTGTCTGATGCTTCAGTATTTGGTAGTGGTGGAATTACATTTGCTCAAGTACTGTGCTAAAGTACAAATTCGAGGTACTTTTAATTTAATTAGTAAAGTACAATTAATCTAATGTATGACAGTACAGACTTTAGGGGCGTCTCCACCTGTGAGGACACGTCCCCATATAGTTTAGACACACCTGAGTGCATGTTTTGAATCTGGTCCTGTTTCTTTCTGGTTTGTTCTTGTGTTCTTGATACTGTGGACGTGTGTTGAGCCTTCGATTGGCCTCCTCTTGACTACCTTGATATTTAACACCTGTCTGAGTTTGTATAAATGCCAGTCAGGTGAGTGAAGGCCAGTTCAGAACAAAGATTCACGATGAGACGAAACTTGCAGCTACTTGCAAACCAGTTTACACCGATGCAACTGGACGAGACGGTGTATCGTTTCCATTTCCAGGTGTTTTTTTGTAGCTGGATTTAATTTGTAGCGTCTTAAAACATGAATGAAGACAGTGATAGCGAGTTATTTGCTACAGTTGCATTTCTAGTATTGATGAAATGGCGAAAACATAAAATAAAACGAGCGGGTCGAGATGACCGGCTGACTTCGCTATGAGCTGATTGGCTGTTGAAACAGGTGACGTGCCTTACGTTCTAAAACCAGCTGCTGGCGACTTGACAAGCTGAGTCGCAGCCGGCGCCATCAGCCGGCTTGAGTCGAGCTGTGACGGGCCAGTTCACACCGCTGCAACTTTTCCCTGCGACGCTCTAAAACGCTTTTGTCTCGTCGTGAATCTTTGGTCTGAACTGGCCTTTATGCTCGTGTGGTTTCCATTCTCTCTCTCTTTATATCGTCCATGTAGCTGTCGGCTTCAGTTTTGGAGAATGTTCTGCCCTTAAGTATAGTCAAGACACTCAAATCAAAATTAAATAAATGATCTTAACCCACAGACTTACATTGCATTTATTCATTGTTTTTGCTTATGACTGATCTTACAGATTTAAGGAAGAACATACTGTGTGTACAGAGTGTATGAGAGAAACTCAGACTGTAACTCTAATGGCTTTGACCCAGCTGTGTCAGCAGGGGAGCATCATCACCACTTCCTGTTTTGTAAACAGTCCATTATCGACTGCGTCCGTTCTACAGAAATGCAGGTCCAAACCTTTCAGACGTGCGCCTCCTGCAGAGGTGAAGGCAAGCTTTTCGCTATAACAGCAAATTATTATGCTTCAATGAGGCGATGAGTCAGTTTGAGTGTGGAAGTGGGGAAAAAACTTGTTTTACAGTGTAACTGTAACTCTTATTTATCCAGAGGAGGTTCTTTCTGCACCTGGACAACTGGAGTTTCTGTTGTCGTCTTTTCTTGTTTGAAGATTTGCTTATTAAATTATGCTTCATCTTTTGTCTGAGTACAAAACTCATTTTTATCTTGGTTTGTTCTCAAATGTGACCTCTGTAGTAAGTGTGTCACTTGTAATGTTTCTGTTTCTGTTACCTGCCGGGGACTCTGGATGCACATTAGCATTCTTGCTAACTCTGGCGGGTTTACGTCTTGTATTTTTATACTGGTGTTCATTAACATGCTCTGCCCCTATCAAACAAACAAATAAATAAATAGTGTTTTTGCCGTCCCCAACACAAGCAGCCAGTGTATCGGCTGTACAGATCATACCTGCAGACTTCACCTTTCAGAAAAATGTGCCGCTTTGAATGAAAACGATGGCAATCCAAAGAGTTTCTCATTGTTTTCCCTCTGCAAGTGAACATGAGTTGACCCCACGTTTGGATACTCGGCTAGCGATGCAAACTGAATGCAAGTCCTTTTCTTTTCCGGTGCTGCTACTTGAGATGTTTCTGTTTCATTAAGATACAGTAACGTTATCTTCCAAATCAACTGAATGTTAAAGCAGAGCCAACGGTAGCTTTGGTTGGCCTGGCAGCAGCGGCGTTTGAGAGTGGTGTGAAGCGACGTTCTCCTCTCTTCGTTTTCTGTGATTCTCTTCTCAAGGCGTAGTAGCCAGCCCGTGTGATATGTCTAAATACCAGTGCCTATTGGGTTTTCTTTATGGAAAATACCCCATACTGTCAATTTCATCACACACACTATGGATTTTTATCACATTAGCTTCTTGGATCGTCCCATCCTGGGTACTGTACCTTGACTACTACTTCTCTCTGTATGGTGCATTCAGCGTGTGCTACATGCATCAACTGAGAAAGACAGGAAAGACAAGGTGCTGGAGAGAGGTACATTATGGCGAAGCAGCGACACCAAGCACTTGAAATCCTGGTTCAGGCCAAAAGACAAAAGAGACGGTGCTCTGACACGCAAACGTTGATGTGTTGGCTGGGGTTGTCATGTTCTTTTGACCTCTTTAATTAAAAAAATTAAATGAAGTAGAACATGAAAGATAATTATTACCTGACTCTGCAGTTCCCCTCAGCTCTACGGAGTGTTGTAGTAACTTTCAGCTCATTGTTTTGGTTCACTCTGCTCTCATAGTGTTATTTTTGGCTGAGAAAAGTCCACTACCTGCTCAGCAGCAAACAGCAGACAGACTCAGTCTAAGGCTAGCTGGTGAACATAGTGGAGCTTCTAGCAGCTAAAGAGCCAGATATTTCCCTCAGGAGCTGGTGGAGACCAAACACAGAGCTAACAGAGAGGGAACACTGGACTGAGATTCACCGCTCCACATGAAGGATTGTGTTGATCACGCAGCTAGCTTCTAGCTCGTAACAGATGTACTGACTGTGTGTACGTGGTCTTTCTGTGATTTTCCTCCAGTTTCGCTGATGAATTGGAGTTAAACAGCTTCGGGATGAGTGAATAGTTGTTGCTCATGTTGAGACATTTTTCAGTTTGCGTCTTCGCCTCAGTTCACGCCCCCCTACAGCACACATCTGCTAACACGCTGACCTTGTATGCAGTGTGTTACACTCACCGTTCAGTGTCCTGCTGTTCGCTTCGCTCGAGGGCACCTCGGCTGTGGCAGCTGCGGTGGAGAGGAGTGTGTTTGTGTGTGTGAACCTGCTGACAGATATTTTGAATCAATACTTCACTGAGAGGCTTTAATGATCCTGATCCTGATCCTTTTTTACCTTCAAATCAATGCAAATAGCAGAGCGCTGAATGTACCCAACATTAAAGAAACGGAAAGATCACAGCATCCCATTAGGACTTTAATAAAAGCATTTCTAACAACACACAAGCAGAAGAGCGTAAAAGGTTAGGGCCAGTGATATTTCTCGTGACCTTTACTCTGGCGAGACGAAGCAGTGAGTGTTTCCTCAGTGTGCAGGGATATTTATGTGATTTTAAATGATTCAGATTTTTTATAGTATTATTTAGAGCTGAAACAAAATCGACAGAAAAAAAATCATGTGCTGAATCTTGTTGCGGCGAGGAGGCCGGAACACCTCGACGCCTTCGAAGCTTCAGCGTAGAGGAGCAAGGTACAAAAAGGAGATTAAGAAGATAATTATTTTTCCTCACATCCTGTTTCTTGCATGACCTTTGCTTTTCTTCTCCTTCACCCCTCGTGTGAAGGATGGCAGCTGCATGACGGCTTAATTCTTTGATTTATAAAATGACAAGCTGGATAAAGACTCAGATCTCGGGATTAATGACGGATGTGAAGTGATGTTACTCTATAAGATTTTTCTACACTTTTGTGGATGATATTAAACTTGTTTGAAACTCCAAAACCTTCCCCTAATATCACCCATCATCACCCATCATCATCATCAGAGTGTGGTGTTCAGGTTCCAGGTGGTTTTAGGCCTCAGGGTTTCTGTCGCTCCATCCTGTGCAGCTCTGGCGCTCTGCAAAGTGCAGCGTTTGCTTTCATCTCAGCACATCTGCGTGAGTCAGGAAGTGTTCCGGGGTCAGAGGTCAGGGGTGGTCGCCTCCTGTAGAACTTTCAGTCTCTGAACTTCCCGGTTTTAGGGTCGCGTCTGCAATCCGACCTTCGGCCCTGAGCCCACCTGACGCAGCAGCCGTGTCTCCGTCACATAGTTTGTCCACCAGAGATCACTGACAGGTTCATTCTTACACTGTAAAATGTGTCTTACTACATATCTTGGTTGATATTCTTTAACAACCACATTTAATGCATAATGCGAAAATGTTATCTTTAGGAGAGAGGGTGGAATTAGGTCAGATGGACCGTGCATGAAACCACTGAGTGGTCAGAACCTACAGGGACCTGTGGGGCAACACCGAGAAGGTAAATAGAGGAATGGACCGAGGTTCAGCTCGCAGGTAAAACTCACTGCTTCCACACGGTGTCCAGTCCTTTATTTATTTGAGTTCCCTGCGGGTGCTCTCAGTTACTCTTGGTGACGTAATATGATCCTGTTTGTACAGCTATTGTTCAGTTTGTATTTTTAGGCCTTCCTCGTCTGTGAAAGTGATGTTACATTTGTACAGAAAACCATTCATTTATTATTCAATTTAATCTCTGAAATGGGCCTTTAACAACATGAACTCTGGTGTGGACAGAGAGGCCAGGTGTGTGTGTGTGTGTGTGTCTCTGAGGACGTCAGGAGGTTGGAAAGTGCTGAATGTTTTTAGATGAGTATTTTTAGCTCAGGTAGAGACCAAAACACACACACACACAAAGTGCAGCAGCGATTCAGTTTCAGCAGGGTGTAAACTCCTCTCGGCGGCGGCAGCAGGGAGGATTTTTGAGCTCAGTATCAATCAGAAGAAAGCTTTTAGCCCTGCGTGGTTCCTGCGGTTTCACCGTGCGCTTCCTGCTCAGAGGTTATTAAAGCCTGAAACAATAGAGGCGGTGGCACAGGAACGGCAGGCTGGAGGAATGTCATCACGCCTCTGGAGACTTCCTGAGACTCTGACACAGAGAATCAGATGTGGGAGGAAGCCAAGAAACTCTGGACTGTCAGCATCCGAGAAACACAGAGCAAAACCATCTCTCATCGTTACTGAGACACTGACTTCCGCTGACAGTTGTGGCAGAATGCAGAGCACTGTGAGTACCCGGATGGTTCACATACTAAGCTCTGTAGTTCGGTTCATTTGGACCAAAATAAAAAAAGGTTTCAGNCCTGCCAGCTGCAGCGCAGAGTCCGGTACCGATTCACACAGCCACGTCTCCGTGAAACACAAAACGGAAGATGAAGAAACGTCCCTGTTTTTCCCCACCAGTAGCTGAAGTTCGTCCAGTTTATTGCACAGTGAACGCACATTGGAGAGAAATATTGCCGGTAGCGGTGTTCGAAGTCCGCGCCGGCGAAGACGCACAAGCGCACCGGCACGTTTCCCTCTCCTCCGGCGTTTCACTGCGTGGACAAAGGTGAGGGCACCTTTGACCAGAATGTTCAGTAATTCCACGCATGGGGCGAGGAAGGTTGGAAATGAAACCACAGAAGTTGTATCCCTGATGATCATGAGCTCTTCTCTGGTGAAAGAGCTCCGGGTACCACGGCAGAAAACCGAATTAACAAGCAAAACAAGAAAAAACAACGCGCACCAACACACCGAGGCAGCCATCTGCGGCGCCATCTTAAAAAACAGTCCTGGTTTTTAGGTTTTTAGTCCTTTTCATGTTCACGCACACATGAATTGTGCTATAGAAATAAAGTTTACAGTTACTGTTATTTTACTGTGATTAAATGGAAAGCTCTAGGCCAGCAGACTATCTGCTGTATTATTATTATTATAAGGTAACGCAGTCTCCACTGGAGCTGCATCACCACAAGAATAAAACAGCTAAAGGTTCAGTGAATGTAGAAACTCCTTCTTCTACATTTAGAACGTGTTTTAGTTGAAGCACAGAGGCTGTTTGTGAAACTGAGAAAAACACGAGAGTAACACGAGAGCCTCACGGTGTCTGTTTACCAATCAATTCCATCAATTTCGTATTGATTTCGTCTGAGTCTTGATACAAAATATCAGCTGCTGAAGACTCCTTTGCTCTGAGGCTTAATGGATTTTTCTCAGTGTAACTACAGAACTGAACAGCTGATGCTCTCAGAGAGGCCTTTCAGACCAACACACACTCTCTCTGCTCTGTGATCTCATTGATCCCCTCTGACAGTTCAGTCAGTGATCAGTGGCGGTGGAGGTGGCAGCTAATCTCGCCTCCAGCCGTCTGAGTCACTCTGGGTGGCCTCGGCTGCTGCGCCACCATCTCCGCTGTGTTATTGATTATTGTTTTCTCTTCTCCCCCGTACTTCAGATCAGAACAGCATCCATTCACAAACACGCCGAGGGCTCATTTCACAGCAGAGGAAACAGAAAATGAAGCAGCAAGAGAGACGTTTGCTTCTAATTGGATCAGTCTGACTGTAGAAATCACATTTTGATAACCAGCGTCCTGCTGTTCTGGGTCGGGGGTTTGGCAGCTTCCTGATGGCTTTGTCTCTGTAATGACTCTCAGTCCTGCTGTAAGAGTGCGCTGCCAATCATCTTTATTTTTCACTCAAGTGTGCAACAGTTTTTAGCACCTTTTTATATAAAAGTCCACACAGCAGTCCATTTTAGCAGGCTGACACATTTTGGGAGACTTTGCTCTTTATTCCACTACATTAGATGTGAAATGAAACATTGACCATGAAGTCAAAGCGCTGACTCTGACGCTGGTGTGGTGATGTTGTATGTAAAGTACGTAAAGTTTATTTAGTATAGCACCTTTCACAGAGCAAGGTCACAACATGCTTCACAAGAGTACACTTGTTTAAAATAAGACCATAAAAACTGTAAAAAGAAACAGGCAATAAAACATAATCAACAGCAGAGCACATCTTGTTTCCAACACTTTGAGACGATGAGACTGGATCAGTGTGATCCACCTGAGGCTGCGGTATATACGTGCATAGCGCCACGTACAGCCTGTTCATATCGGGTGTCTGCGATCTAACACAGTGACAATAAGACAATTTGGAAATATTGAATTGCCCGACTGTAATCCATAAACACCTTCACTGTCTCACAAAATATCTATCTGACAGTATTTTCTGTAAAAGTCAATCGGGACAAAATCACTGACAGAAACTTTATACACAAATGTACAAAATTAAGATCAAGAAAACAATTATATTAACAGCAGTGATACTCAGCCACCCTCAGCACACCTGTGTCAGGTGTAACTGTGTGTAATATTACAGTGCAGGTTAATTGCAGTTCATTTATTTAACCTGAAGGTTACACGGTGGGCTGATTGATAATTGGGGACTTGAACTTCTGGGTGCAACTAAAAAAATCCAACCAATCACATTTCTTTTAAATGACCCCGCCTTTCTGCCTGTCCTGTCAAATCAAACGGCCTCACTCTCCATAGCTGAAAGCTCATTGGTTCATCGTGAACACTGTCTGATGCCCCGCCCCCAACATTTAATGAGACCGCCTCACTGAACCTTGCAGCATGTGTGTCTACATCAGCGTTGTAGTCCGTTTGATGCAAAACGTGGCAAAAATGACTGGATGATCAGCTGCCGCCAGTGTTTCTGTTCTTGTTGTCTCTCAACATGGGGACCAAGAAATTGTTGATGCCTGCAAAACAGCTCGTCATGAAGCTGAAAAATAAGAGTAAATCAAATGGGAGACACAGATAATCAGCCATGAAGCAAGAGTGCACCAGTGAGCTCCTACAACTGTGCAGGACATCAGGAGCTCTTCCCAGGATGTAGGAAGCATTAAGAGATTAAAGATAAGCTGCACCAACACCAAGACTGGAGTAATGTAAGAAACCTGCAGAGGACAGAAATAAAATGTTGTTCAAACTGTTAAATATATTTTAAAAATCCCATAAAAAGGGAGAAGCAGCCACAGAAAGAACTGCAACAATCCTCTTTTATTATTGAAGCTTATTTTTGACTAATGTATCATAAACCTGTGCTGTAATGATGAAAGACAAAGATGTGGTGGAGAAAAGGGACAACCTGAACCTCAAACATGGCAGAGGTGGGCATGTGTGAGACGTTTTAATTTGTTGGAGATACTAAAAGTTAACCGACAGCAGGTCAATAACCCTGAACATGTAGCCCAGTAATGTCCAAACAGTAATGGGTTAAAAGTGTTGTTTCCAACCCGTCTGATCGTCTCCTGCTCAGGTTTTCTTCAGCTCTTTGTAGATGTGTCCTGTTTCACCATCTCCACACTTCACTTCTTGTCAAATTTTCTGTAAAAAAACAAAACAAAAAAGGTGTTGATGTATACGCCCTCAAATTAAAGCTGAGAGTCGGCGCTTTAATATCAACACTTTATCACTGACGCCAGGAACAAAACACCGCAGCTGCTCAATTTGTCCACTGAGTTCTGCAAAGTTCATCCTCTGACTTCAGCGGAATCTGAAGCTCTCTGATGACATGTTGTTTTTATAGCAGTGATCTCTGGGACTTGTAGTTCATTTCTCTCTCTTAATGTTGTTACCAGGCTTGTTGGAGATGAGCCAGGCCTGCGCAGAATCGCAGCCGGTTAGATTTGTGTCCGACTTGATCCTGACTCGCTCTGACGTCATGCACACGTGGTCAACGATGACCTCACGAGATCGAGGCGCTGCAGTTTTTAGAGCCAGGCGCCGCAGCTGCTGTCCACCGAATGTAAGACTCAGGGCATGATGGGAAACGCCTGGCTGTCGCCTGATCAAAGAGCTGATTGGCTCTTTTTTTCTGTGTAATTGTAATATTACAGCTAGATTGTTGCTATATGTTGTGCAATGAAGGTTTAATCTGTTAACAAACATATCTTGGTTTATATGAATAACACTAAAGTTTATTTCAGCCATAAGTATACGAACGTGGTCTGCAGACTACAGGTGGATCTAACAGGATGTAAATATTCTTTGAAGGCTGTCTGACTTGACTGCTGCTGTTTGTCACAGCGCCCCCTGCTGCTGCCGCCTGATCTCATCCACTTTCCAGACGAGGCGCAGTTCATCTCCAACGAGCCTGCTGACTCAGACTTTTGATTTTATCCTCTGCAGTCGCCTGATGTTTTATGCCGATCCACGTGTTGGAAAAGTTACAATTAGCAGTCACAACACTGTCTGTCTGTCTGTCTGTCTGTCTGTGCCATCAAAATATAAATGATTCCACTTCATCACTGACCAGTAATGTGCTCCAGCAGCTCCTTGAACCCTGACTTAAACCACTTCCTGTCTCTCCTTTTTCCAGTGATATTCATCTGCTGCTCACCCAACGTCTTCAGGAAGCTGATGGTTCAGTTTCGGCAGGCAGATCTTCTTCACGAGCAGTACGTCTTCTTCTACATCGACGTGTTCGGAGACAGTCTGAACTCCAAACGGGGACGGCCGTGGGCCCGCGGGGACGAGGACGACGCCGTCGCCAAGGAGGCCTTCCAGGTACACTGTCCATTTCCAAAACGCAAATCAAACCTCTAAAACACGTGAGGTTTCAAGTCGAGTCAGGTTTAGCCCGATATCACACACTATATCGGCTTAACGGGCTCGCAACTGAGATCATGTCTGACCCAACCCTTTTTAAAAAGACATATTTCACACTGAGCAAGGAGGGCATTGAGGCTGTAATTATTACTGCGGGGGGGGACAAAACAACAAAAAGGCAATATTATAATAGCAATACTAATAATTAGACCAACAGCATGCATCAAAACGTGCAAAACAAAGAGAAAAGCAGTAGGGAGGAGCAGCGCCTGGCTCGCTAAGTAAAGCTGAAATCAGATGAAGGACGAGCCGGGCTGTGATGCAGATGACTGGTCACCAAGACAAAAGACAACAGTCGGGCTGCACTCAAATAACGTGTGTGTGTTTACAGAGACAACAGGGTGAAGCAACATTCAGCCACTTTCTCACAGGAAAGGAATTCACTCAGTTTGAGTTCAGATAAAGACGCTGAAGGGGCGACAGCTGATTGATTCATTCCAGAGACACATATTTTTATTGTGGAGAGAAATTTTCTCGTTTAAATTCCTCCGTAAATATTTAACTTCACGGTTGACTCTGAGCTCAAAGACGGAGCTGTTTGTTCCTGAAGGTTCCTGAACTGATTTGAGGAACAGTTCACTGACATTGAACCAAATGTTGCACGTGTTAGTGTTGGTGCAGAGCTGAAATTAATCATTGACAATTTTACGAGTCAAGAAATTATTTTTCAAAACTCTGTTAACATTATGCTGGTTCACTGCTGTCTTTCATATCTCTGGAAATTGAATCCCTTTGTGTTTTTGGACTCTGCTGAATGTCTGTCATCAGTTTCCTTTCTTTCTAGCTTCTTTTTTTTACTCTAAGCAATAATCTAACACTACGTTTACATGCACAACATATTCCCACTGAGCTGTTTACATGTTGCAGATGAAGATGAATCTTCCACTAATGTTCCCGTTTACATGCAGCCTTGTTGGACCGTGTGAACTCAGCCTCCCTCTTTCATTCATCAACCAGCTTCCTGAAAAGGTCGCGGATCCAGAAACCTGTTGATCTCCAAGTCTTTCATCGTGTTTAACAGCAGCTGTGTTTCTCCTTTTCTTCTGTGCATCTCTGCCCCTGCAGCCCTGCAGACTGTCGGCTGGTCGGTTTGTTTCCAGCACAGAGCTGAGTGCAAACAGGAAGAGGCCGTGAATGAGCTGTACACATGTCCAAAGGACGCTCCTAAAACCTGAAGAATATCTGTATATCTCACATGTCTTAATGGGAAAACGCTACATTCGGAATATCCAAACGGAATATGCTGTTTACATGACTCGTATCAAATTTGGAATAATAGTGGAACATTTGTGTGCATGTAAACGTAGTTAAAGAGCGATGGTGGCCGATATCGGCCCGGTGTCCTGGCCCAACAGACATGCGGTGTTGAGAGCGGAAATGATGACATCCTGTGTAGCGTGTCACTTTCGAGGACGACCGACGTCATGACGTCCAGACTTTTCTCGCCAAGTCTGACAACGTCGATGACGCATATCTGGGAAGGATGAACAGGACTTCTTGTTCATGCCTCCGTCGGTACATTGGCACTTTTCACAGATCAATAATGTTAATGATGATGATGATGTCGGGTGTAAACGCAGCGTCTGCCTGAACTTGTTTGTTTGTTTCCCTTCCAGATGCAATCAAAGAACATCAGAAAACACATTTCCCTCTCATGGGGAACAACATGTTTACGTGTCCTGAGTGGAAGTCTTATAACGTATAGAAAGACGTTTCCTTGCAGCTCCGTGTTCATCAGGAAAGCAAAAGGTTGTTTTAAAACCTTTTCTCTTCCTGTTTTCAGAGTGTGAAGATCCTGACGTACCGAGAGCCTCAGAACCACGAGTACAGAGAGTTCGTCAGCAACCTGAAGACAGACGCCAAGAAAATGTTCAACTACACCATAGAGGACTCGCTGGTGAGAAGTGTGTGTGTGTGTGTGTGTGTGTGTGTGTGTGTGTGCTGGTGATTTGGATACAGTGAGCATGTAATGAATTTATGTAATGAAAAAAAGCCTTATGAGGGTTGGAAGGAATAAAAATTAATTGATAAAAATGGACGTGATGATATTATGAAAACAGAGCCATCATTTTCCCCGTCTTGCATTCATCACTCATCGTTAAAAATGAAAATTTTCAGTTATCATTTAAGGAAAAGTGGCCTCAAGGGTGAGAGTAACAAAACACAGTGATAAACTGTTGTTTGATTTGATAAACTTGTAACTGCGTACCATTCATCATTCACAATACCCAACTGACATTTATCGTTTACCTGCAAGCAGCTTGTGTTACTTTCACCCAAAATGTCGATCAAAAACCACGCCCACTGACTAATTGATGAAGCCAAAAACTCGATCAATTACTCAATTTATCACTCATTTTTTTCATTTCACATCTATTTTCATTACCTCCATTTTTATCAGTTAGTTTTTGTTCCTTCCACCCCTCCATAAATCCTCTTCTCTTCCCCTAAAACAACAGCAATGACTGTGTAGCTTCCATGAAAATCACAAAAACAGGACCTGCTTTTAGAAACCGTTTTATTTCTCTCTCAGAAAAATAATATCAAAGTGCGCTCTGACGCTTAAAATGATTCGTTGGAATATTCAGTAATCCGGAAATAAAAATAAAAAAACATAGAAAAAACTCAAGCAGAGAAGATTTGCTTGTTTTGTTAGTAACACAGGTGAGTTTACCAAATCTATCAGGGTTCATCCTCTGGAGACCGTGAAAATCAACGTTAAATTAAATCTACTGGCGGCGTTGGACGGACAGACGTCACCGTCCTCAGGCCTCGCTGCCGGTGGACAAAAACCAAATATGATCTAACAGAAATAGAGGAAATTAGGTTGTTAGATGTAATGAGCCAGACAGTCGCAACACTGGAAAATATCAACAATGTAGAGACGACAAAAGACCTCATTATGCAAATGTGTAATTAGCGTCGTCAGTGCAGCTGCATGACTCAGGTTAGAGAATTCAGTCTGCTGATCTTATCCTGCCGCTTCAGCCTGCACAAAGGTTGAACATGACGCACACTCACACACACAGAAAGAGGCAGAGGTGGAAAGAGAAAGAAAAGCAAGAATAAGAAAACACAGCACAGCGCCGCTAACTGCTGCTGATGTTCTCATGTGGCATGAAGATGCTGTAAAACAATAACAGCCGCTCACAGGAGAGGAAGTGAGACGTCTTGTTTTACTGTTGTGTTCCCTTTGAGGTTTTGCACATTTTATTGTGTCAAAACCTCAAAAAGGTCAAAATACGTGTATCTTGGTACCTTAAAGATCCCCTCCAGACGTGAACAATAATGTGTGTCTGATATGTTCTTTCCGCCAAAAAAAGTATAATTTCCACATTAAAATCCTTAAAATGGCATCTTCTCCTTCTGGCTCATAAAAAATTCCAGAATCTATGAATATGCACGTTTTGTTCATTTGTAAAGTTTTCCTGCTGGACACAAGACGTGTCCTACGTCACTGTGAAGTCCATTCTCAGTGTACAAATCCTGCTCGTAGGCCCGCCACTTAAAATCAGATTTTCAATGAGCACACGGAAACTTTCCACTTTCAGCAGACGAACGTGAAAACATCTTTCTGGTGTCAAACTCTGCACAGACGTCATTCTGCACAGCGAAGCTCAAACATCCAACTGGAGGAACAAGAAGAGAAACCTGTTTTTGAGTGGAGGGGAACTTTAAACATACTGGATTTATCTGTTTGAGAGGCAGCTGCACGCCGAGTAGGTTCTATCACCAACACATTTATTGAGTACGGCTACAACGTCAACGACTTCGCCTGATCAGACCCAGGTGTCCTATCAGTTCATGTCAGCACACTTAGATATCAGTTACATATCAAAGAGTCCTGAAATAGTTTTTACCTTTTTGTCAAGACACCTGATAAATAATACTGGGATGTGCAAACGGTACACCAGTGGTTCCGATTCCTGTTCTTTTTTGTCCGACGTACCCCCTGGTGACTGCACAAGTACCCTTTGGGGTACAAGTACGCCCTGGTTGGGAATCACTGCAGTACAATTACCTTTTGGCTCTGTTTGAAATGCTTAAGGCTGAAAACTTAAACAGTAAATTAGTAATTGAAACTTGTTTTGTGCAGATCTTGTATGCAGTTTTGGTTAGACAGACAGATGGAAAGTAAGAACAATAAATAGATAGAAGTGCAGTGAACATGTTGTCCTCATGGAGGCCCTAGAGGATGGGTCGGGGGTCCACCAAAATATTTAGATCCATCCCATGAGAACCAGGAATATATGCAGTAAATTGAATGGAAATCTGACATGTAGTTTTGGAGAACGCTTGCTCTGGGCCAAAGTGACTCTCCGCTTCCCTCTATGTTACATTATATATTTTTGTTTCTGTCAACAAATCCAATGATGTGTTAGTTCGTCTCTCAATACTTTCTGACTTCTGTGGCTTTAAGACATAAATCTTTAAAAACACCTCACAAATATATAGTTTCATGTTCGCCTCAGTAATAAAACCTCAAGTCCTAAAACAGCTGCTCGCTGTAGTTTTTATCAAACAAACAGGAGGAAACAGAGCATTTGTTGGGGACTGTTTTCAGCGGCGGAGGAATCCACATTTGGCGCTCTAGTGAGTATTTGGGGCAGCAGGACCGTGTGTAAGTAAACTCCAGTGTGTGTGTGTGTTCATGGTGATGAAGGAACATGTCTTTGATACACACAAAATACTTGTTAGTAGATACATTCACTGTTGACATGAAGAAAAATCTAGAATATCAACAGACTGCTTCTGTTTCATAAAAGCAGGAATACAGAAATTAAACGACACAAACTCAATAACTTGAACCACCAGCCTGCAACAAAAACACTGTTAGTTTTCTGTTCATGGGACACAGAGCGGATGTTTTCTCTGTAAGCCGGGTTAAACAAACAAATCGGCAAATGCGGAAAATCAAATTTTTCCAGTTTAACAGTTTGCGTGACAATAACGTGCGTGTGAAGTGTGTCCAGTAATCTGCGAGGTCACTCCTCCGTGTGATTGCAAGCAGAGAGACGACCTTTCGCTGGTAAACAGAAACGGAAATGTAGAGATGTAAAAAATAAAAATAATCTAATCACTTGTGTGATTTTATAAAGGACAGCGGGTCCCTGAGTTCATGGTTGGAAGTTTCACAGATTTTGAAGACATTTTGAAATTCCACAGTGCCTCTCTGTGTGTGTGTGTGTGTGTGTTTGTGTGTGTGTGTGTGTGTGTGTGTGTGTGTGTGTCTAACACATTACTGACAGTTTGGAGGTTAAAGCTTGAAACAACACACAGAAACCTGCAGCCGGATGTATAAACGATACACACACAAACAAAAACCATCCACGGTATTTATAAAAACAGGTGGTGAGAAAGTGTGCAGCTCACAGATACTGTTTTAGTTTTTTAGTTTAGTTTATTTGCACAAAGGAGGTAATAAAAGCAGAAAAACAACATGGCAGCGATCGTGCAGGAGAGGTAAGAAACCCCAAAGGGCTTATAGCAAAATCCCAATTTATCCTAATACTGTTTCCTTAACATGAGATAAAAACCAAACAAATTAGTAGTAATAGTAGACCAACATACACGTAATGCTAGGATGTTATAAGGTGATGGATGTAATCTAATCTGTTTATTTGGGTTGTTGGCTGATGTATGTGTATTTTTTCAGTCTACACAGCAGATTTATTTGGGAAATATGCTTATTGACTTTCTGGCGGAAAGTTCGATGTTGACATTGAACACTATTACTATTCTATACTATAGAACACTATTTCTGTTTCTGAGTTAGGCTAGCTGTTTCCCCCTGCTTCCAGTCTTTGTGCTAAGCTAGGCTAAACATGTCCTGGTTCTGTCTATTTACTGGATGCACAGAGATGAAACTAATATCAGTCTTCCACAAAACTTTGGACTGTTCCTTTTACCCATCACTTTCCCTAATGAGTTAATCTATTGAGATGTATTACAGGACTCCAGTTTGTCCCTTATCAGGCACCGTGTGTGTGTGTGTGTGTGTGTGTGTGTGTGTGTGTGTGTGTGTTAATTAGACAGGTTATCTGGCAGCTAATCAGCAGCTAACAGTTCATCAGCAGCAGACAGACAGCTGAGGGACGCTAATGTAGTTAAGACACACAGAGCTCGACACTGCGCGCACACACACACGCAGTAAGATATAATAAGATGACACTTCAGTGATCTCTGTGGAGAAGCAGGATGCATCAAAGGAGACAAACAGATGGCAGCAAACATTAGCCATCTGTTTTGTTCTTTTCTAAACTGCAGATGACCTTCGACCTGTACAGGCAGGTGTCATCACAAGGGTACAGATGATGGGGCACAGACATGGAAGATTTTCTGGCGGGAACATCAATAATATCACCAACGTATATCAAATGATTCATTCTCTGAAAATAGGCATAGAGGTATCGTAGACCTTTTTACCCTGTTGATAGACTGAACAGGACTAGGACTAGTCCTAGCAGTCACCAGACTCCAAGGGCGTCACTTTGACAAGTGGTGGGGACATGTCCCCAGCGTCTCCAGCGTAAAGGACACTTGAAGACTCACTGAAGATGCAACTCACATGCTACAGAAATGGAATCTGGGAAACGTAGTCCAATAGCAAGCAAAGGTATCTGGATGAAGTAAACTGTTAACTTCATTTCCCAAATTCCCACTTAGTTTGCAGCGGTTCAGACCACTGAGCAGCATGCAACACCTTCAACAAGTGTTTATGTGTGAATTATTTCTAATGTGGAGTCGGCTTCTATTAAATATATATTTTCAGTTACATCATTTATTTAGAAATCATTTACTGGGGGGGTTGGACCCCCCTGGGATCTGTGCCCAAGGATCATCACATGCTTCTGCTCACCCTGACAGAAGTTCTCTTGTTTTTTTTAACTTTTCCTTTTTAGAAAAATGTTGGAGCACCAACATGAGTTCTTTTTTAGTCATTAACCAGAGCTTCACGCTGTTTTCTCACAGCTCCCGCCCGTCCAATGTTGATTTAAACACTATGTTTAGCCAGTGTTATCGGCCCGTTGACTTGACTTGGCACAGGTCACAGGGTCAGATCTAACCTTCAGGGTGTTGAGATGAAAGCTAATGGTTTGTGGGAATAATCAGCTAACTCTGGTGGAATAATTGGTTCAGTCGTTAACTGTGGTTTAACTCTTTACATCCATTAAATGTTCACAGAAAAAACAAACTAATTCCACACCGCAGAAATGTCGGATACGCTCTCTGTTTTTCCAATTTAATGTAAAGTTATTTGGGTTTGACTGATTCTTAGCTGTACAAGAGAATTTCATTACAGTAGACCCACTGGTGTGTAACTGTTTGTCTGCAATCAACCATTTCATAGTCAAGTTTGTTAGACCCTTTTTACACTTTAAGTGAGACACTTAAAGTGATAAAATCCAGATGCCATGTGCGTGCGTCTGTGTTGGCCAGATCACAAATCTACATGCAAATCAGGCACGGCCGCACTCTAGTCCAGAGAGAGGTCATAAAGTATCCAAAGCTGTTTGGTAACTATCAAAAACAGCAGAAGAAGAATAACTTGTGCAGCTTTAGCTTTAGCAGTTTCCAAGTGGTATTATTGTTGTATGACGCCACTGTCGCAAAGACGACTGGCAACATGGCTACCACTAGCAGCCTGGCTACTGTCCAGAAACCCCGATCTCAGTGCTGTGATGAAGGCAGAGTAAAACACCTGGTAGTATTGATAAGTAGGCAGGTTTAGTTACTAACTGATCAAGTAGAAAACTGAATGTCGGTTTGGAACCCTCTCAAGTCCCGGAGCTCTCTCCATCGAGTGAACGCCTGTCTGAGGTTCACTCTTGTTTTATCTCGGTTTTTTATCACTCTCCCTCTTCGCCTTCATTTCCTCCTCCGTCAACGGGGCTCTTTTTCTTTTGCTGGGTGGAGTTTCCACACTTACTCCTCCGGTTGTTCCACCCTCCGCCATTTCCGCTACCTGGGGATAGCTACCGACAGCTACCGGGGAGAACAAAAGAGGCTATCTTCTTCCTGTTTTGGTTCTGCAATGGTTGATGCACTTCCTTTGTGCTGTAAATCGAGACTTAATTTTCCCGGGAGATTGTACCCGGTGGCAGACAGAACGGCACAGTGAAAATGAGGCTTATAGGGAACCAATCTAAACACCGATGGTGTCATTATTCTATAGCCATTACTTGTTCACATTAATGGCTAGCAAGCGAACACATGGATAAATCACATTTACATTCAGCTTTTTCAATATCGAATACCTATATGATCCACTGAAGAGGTGACTAAGTGTAAATGTGTTTTTGTGACCAGCAGCATTCTGGCAAAGAGCGTTCTGACAGTTTGGTATTTTCCTGACCTTGCTCGTCTGTCTGGTCATTTCGTACGCAGTGAAGTACACTAGGTGTAAAGCTCAGAGGAGCAGGAGTTTCATTCAAATGAGACGGGACAGAACAAGTTGTTGATGTGTGTGGACATCCCAGTCCACACACATCAGAGTACTTTCTGTCTGTGTCTGTTTGTCCCGGTTTGTTCGAGGCCACTTTAGTTCCAGTGAAGGGAAATCTAAATGCTTCAGAAAAAGTGTGCTAGTTCCAACTTTGATCCAACACGTTTGGGATGAACTGGAACGCCGACAGGTTCAAACACCTGGAGGAAAGACTGAAACTGGAAGAGTGGAGGCTGCTATAGCAACACATTAATCATCATGTTCAGCTTTCTCTCATGGAGGGAATATTGGGCTGTCCACATACTTTTGGCCGTGTGGTGTATTTGATGTGACTTGCTGGGATCATATTGTAAAGCTTTTGTGTTTGTTCGCTCACTTCCTGCTGTTTATCTAAACTCAACAGTTCACCAACACCTATATCACCATCATTACAAGCAGCTAGTAGCAGAGAGGATTATGGGTAATCATGCATTGATTTTACTCTAAGTGATGGAGAGATGGCCAATACACTTTGTTTGGAGAGGACTGGTTGGTGACATCAATAGCGGCTGTTAATGGTGCCTGTTTCAAATGCAATTAAATTGCGATCAATGTGTGTTTTAAAGTCGGCAGCACAAATAGACCCGTTCCATCCGCCGCAGTCGGCTCTTTTCACTGTATTGTGGTAAATTAGACTCTTCTCTATATCTGACTTTCACGCAGACTGATATTAATCTACTCCGGCTTACAGTAAGGTTGTTTTCCGATATAGGCTGAACATACTCGTGTCGAGCTGTTTCGACATTTAAAATTATTGTTCACAGGAAAAGTTGGAGAAGACAGAAAGTTATAAGCCGTATAATAGACACATAAATGGGCTGAAGAGAAAACGAGTGAACGAAGAAAAAACAACAATAAAAGGGATTTCGTTGTGTTTTTCTTCTTCCAGATGAACATCATAGCGGGAGGTTTCTACGACGGTTTGATGCTCTACACTCACGCTCTGAATGAGACCATGTCGCTGTCCGCAGGTCGGCCGCCGGGAAAAGTCGTCACCAAGAGGATGTGGAATCGAACCTTCCATGGTGAGTGCATTTCCAACATTTTATGTCCTGTTGTGTTTTGTGTAACTTTGACCACAGAAGGAGAAAGTCATTTGCACTTCTTCTTCTTCTTCTTCTTCTTCTTCTGCAGTAGCAAGATTGACTTTTATATCTAAATCAATTTTTTTGTTTTAGGTTTTTCAGTCATTCATTTGAATTTTTTTATGTGCATAAATTGAGATCTGTGATGATGCTACATCAGATTTATGCGCTTATCTGAAAATACAGTGATGCACCTCTTCTGGCCACTCAGAACTGGCCTTCTCTTTGACATGGTGTGAGTGTTTGTGTGTCTGGGACAATAGTTTAGTCACTGAGATGGAGGAAGTCTGAGAGAGGTGGTTTTGTTTGTGTTCATATGATTCTGGTACACATGGCTGTGAATGTTGCTGCTGTATTATCATGTGTCAAAATATCTGTGTCTGTCCCCACCACTTTTTACATTCAGTTCAGTTCAGTTTTATTTATATAGCGCCATATCATAACA
>LKNJ01002641.1:0-36724 GCA_002120245.1 Maccullochella peelii
TATATGTGTGTGTATATGTATATATATATATAGTTTTCAAATAAATAAGAAAAAAAGAAACGAGAAAGAGAAAATGCTTTTTCCTCTATATATATTTATATACCGATCAGCCATAACATTATGACCACCTGCTTAATATTGTGTGGGTCCCCCTTTTGCCACCAAAACAGCCCTGACCCGTTGAGGCATGGACTCCACTAGACCTCTGAATGTGTGCTGTGGTATCTGGCACCAAGATGTTAGCAGCAGATCCTTTAAGTCCTGTAAGTTGAGAGGTGGGGCCTCCATGGATCGGACTTGTTTGTCCAGCACATCCTACAGATGCTCGATTGGATTGAGATCTGGGGAATTTGGAGGCCAAGTCAACACCTTGAACTCGTTGTGTTCCTCAAATCATTCCTGGACCATTTTTGCAGTGTGGCAGGGCGCATTATCCTGATGTAAGAGGCCACTGCCATCAGGGAATAACCTTTCCATGAAGGGGTATACTTGGTCTGCAACAATGTTTAGGTAGGTGGTACGTATCAAAGTAACATCCACATGAATGGCAGGACCCAAGGCCAAGACCACTTTTGGTAGGTACTGACCACTGCAGACTGGGAACACCCCACAAGAGCTGTAGTTTTGGAGGTGCTCTGACCCAGTCATCTAGCCATCACAGTTTAGCCCTCGTCAAAGTCGCACAAACACATCAGCTTCGAGGACAAAATGTTCACCTGCTGCCTAATATATCCCATCCACTGACGGATGCCATTGTAACGAGATAATCAATGTTCTTCACCTGTCAGTAATCAGCCATAACATTGTGACCACTGACAGGTGTATGGCTGATCTGTGTGTGTGTGTGTGTGTATATGTGTATATATATATAAAAATTAGTGAATGCCATAATTACCCACTGGTTTTGCTTAGTGCTTCTTCTCTGGATCCCCAATGTTTGGCAGGGTAGAAAGAACAACTTGGTCTTCTGTTGCCATGGAGACTGCTGTATTTGTTCCAAGTGCAGCCACAGTCAGTGTTTAGATCCCCAACAACTCTGATGGGTTTTTTTATAAAGTTGAGTAGGTTAATTAATGACTAAATAATGAACCAGGATGTGTGTGTTAAATGAAGGTGTATATATTCAATTTAGATTGACTATTGTATGGTTTTAATGATTTTACTATCTTGGCATGCTTGAACCCATAGAAGATAAATGATACAAAGGTGGTATTCTTGTCAGTTTGCATGGAAAATCCAATACAAACATGCACTCCCTCAGTACATGAATCTGTTTGATGATGTGGAAAGATACTGGATTCCTGAAGGATGAGGCTAGTGAGGAGGTCAGTCTGAGGAAAGGATTGACTCACTTGTAACTTGGACGAGTGCTGTAGTGTATTTTCATTGGGATTCAGACTAGCACAGCTCAGAGAGGTCATTAGGATTCCACACAGTTTTGACACAGTTCCAGTGTGTTCTAGAGAGAGAGGTGGATTTTGGAGTTGTTCTCATGTTGTTCTGTAAGCCAGGGTTGAGACCAGGCTTTTCAAGGATAGATAACAATACCGTGGTGCCTTTTCTCTCACCGGGTTCATATTTTTTATCTTGCATTTTCCTCTCATATACAGTCCCTTATGATCATTCAAGGCAACACAGGAGTATTTTCTACATGTATGGATTGCTCGTAATTAAGTATTCTTTAAAAAGCTACTGCACATACTGTACTTGCTCAATAAAAGAAATGCAGCTTAACATTTCTTGTATACTACATGCCATGCATTTATTTTCAAATAGCAGAAATAAGCTTAAAACAGCAATGAGGGAAGGAGATCAAGTTTACAATTCCTGCATCAGTGCTTACACCCACAGTTAAGTTAATACTAGCAGAAAGCATCTGTTTCCTGGTAATGAATTCAGACCCTTGCCCCATAGCTGTCTATCTAGGCCAAGAAACTGCTAGATGGACTTATTTGCTATACCTGAATTTCTGTGGGTTTATCTAAGGCAATGTTTCCCCAAAGCAGGCCTAATCTGGGAGGCTGACCCGTACTGCCCCAGGCTAGATCAAACTCAGGGCTTAAGCCACGGCTCTCCCACAAGTCCCAGCTATGCCACCCTTTGATAGTCGAAGGCCCAAATCCTTTAAATGTTGGGCAGACTTTGAGAGACACTACAGCTCAGGAAAAGAAGCAGGCACTTTCTGGGAGCTTACATTCTCTGGGGAAAAGCAATGTCCCACTTTCAGAAAAGTGGGGAGAGTACCTTCACATCACTTCGGGCACCACTTGGAGTCTGTGGCAGCAGGTATGAGGACATTCGTGGTCCCAAATGGTTTTGTGAATGCAGAGAAGTGGCCTCCATCTTCCTTCCTCCCGTCTCATGCATCACACTTATGAAGTGATGGAGGCTAGGGGTTGAATCCAAAGGGAGTTCAGTCCACAATGCATGGTGCTGACTGACACCTTGAATTGTGTTACTCTTACAGAAGTAGTGCCCAACAAGAGTGCACGCACAGCCATGCAGACTATGTTTAATGAATGACGATTATGATTTGCATATATTTTGAATTTAACTGTGGTCTTTCTATAATGTATATGTGTCTACCCCATATAAGGGTCAGATTTTATTTAAAACCACAGTTGGACACCTGCAGATGAATGACATTCCACAAGTGGTTTTGTGTCTTAAATGTCTGGCAACATAAATGAAGACATATCCCTTATGTATGTTTTAAAACTCTCAGTAGCCACAAGTTAACAGAAAGTTACGCCAGTTTAGCAGAATTTGATAGCATTTTTATACAATTTAGGTGCATCTTAAAATGCGGATAATGGCACAAACAGCTAGGGGTTCAGTCCTCACTGTTATTGCACACTCAAAGTAGCTTTAGATTGTATCTTTGTTTTCAAATTTGCCTTTATTCTTAAGTTACTTTTTTTATTTTTTATTTAGGGGACACATAAAGCAGTACAAAGAGCTTGTGCAGAAGCCTTTGAAGGACAATTTCAGGGGGACCTCAGGGGGGAGTCATCTCAGAAGTGGATAAATGTTTCATTGCCATCGGGCAACAGGGAAAAAGAGATTGTCGAAGTGGAAGAGAAGGCACTGGGCGGGTGAAAGAGATGAGGTGAAAGAGGATATGATGCATTGCAAACAGTCAGAGGAAAATGGAAATAGAGAGAGAGTGACGCAAAAATAGTGTGGAGGGGGGGTGTAGAAATGAGAACAATGAAAGATGAAACCAAGGAAGGTGGGAAGGCAGGAATTAGTGACAGTGACAAGCATATTGTGGAAAGGGAGATGAATGAAAATGAAAATGATTAATGTACACACTAACACTTTGGGGTATAAAGACACGGAGAAAGGAAAAGTTTCCTCATGCTCTGAGCCTTCAGGATGCTTACCATATCTACGTCAGGGATATTTCCTCTGTGACTGGTGGTGACACAACAGTGCAATTGCACACTACAGCAAAGGTAGATTGCAGATGTCAGCAAGCTCAATTACACTGACAGCAGATTGGTTTTAATTGATTTGATGATGTGCAAAGACGTGTTGGACTCCCTTATCTTTTTGGGGCAATAAAATTGATGTATTATAAATAATTAATGACAATTCAGATCTTGTGGGCATGAATTGGTATCATTATAGCAGATACGTGCCATTATGCAAGAT
Source organism: Maccullochella peelii (assembly GCA_002120245.1). Taxonomy (NCBI): domain Eukaryota; kingdom Metazoa; phylum Chordata; class Actinopteri; order Centrarchiformes; family Percichthyidae; genus Maccullochella; species Maccullochella peelii. The sequence goes on from LKNJ01002641.1 coordinate 3,658, forward strand.
GCCCCACTGTCGGGTTTCTAGGGGAAATATAATTATAATAATTAACCTAACCTGTTTAATCTCATTTAGATTGAGATTGAAGCTGAGAGTGCCTTAAAATTATGAGACTCCGGAGAGGAAGTTCTTTCAGTATGCAGTCTTTTGCCAAGCATGGGTATTTGTAGTTCATGAGGCAGGGATCTTAACCACAGCATCATCTTTGGGCATATTCTTTTCTTTGAATATGCATTCCCACACCTTGGGAAAACAGGAAGCAGTGCTGAACTGAGAGCCCAGCAGTTCTCTCTCTCTCTCTTTTCTGCTTTTCTCTCAGAAATACTGAAGTAGGTTAGCACTCAGCGCTTGCACAAGGGAGGAAATTGAAATGCTGAAATAAGGAGTAGCTTGGGAGAAGATGGAGGAGCTATAACCGGGACAAAATTGCCCCGCCATGATGAGAAGGAGAGACATATCTGCTTGGACGCAGGGGAGTTCCTCCACTGGCCAATCACTGAGGCATGTTGCCATCCTTTATTCTTCATTCCAATCTTGCTTTAGTGTCAACTCTAGCCTTATGAATACTTCTTTTTTTTTTCTTTTTCTTTTTCACTTGGTGTATCCACATTCCCTATAAAATTACAGTGCCACACTGGGGTATACTGGTTTGTGAGTGTAGGGATTTAATACTCTTCAGAATGAAATGGGCATCCTCCTGCCTGTCCGTGCTCTGTTCTTATGAGAGATTACTCCAGGGATTTTGATCGAGCAACCAGAATTCAAGCTGCATCTTCATCTGCTCAGGGCCTGTAAGCAGCACACAGCACTCGCAAGTGCACACACTCGGCTCACCCGTGCAAGCACAACACACACACACACACACACACACACACACACACACACACACACACACACACACACACACACACACACATACACACACACACACACACAACCGCCTTACTGTAGTATGCTCAAGCTAAACCATATTCTCCCCCTCTCCTCAGCAGTTCTTTTATTATAGTGCTCCCTTGTGGCATATCTTCTGTATTTGTTTTGTCACACTACATCACTTTCAGCCTACTCCCCTTCAAACACTGTAGCTATAGCACAATATGAGATTCCGTTTTTTCCTGGTGACATTGACAATTCCAATTTTATGCTGAAGTGTATTACACCCACTGCTCAAATTGGATAACAAAAACCAATGTACACTTCCTAGGGAATCTACGTCTCAAAACCCATTTGATCAGTGTTTGAAAGACACATGCTGAGATCTGTTGACAAGGATGTTTACGCTCTGGCTGCGTAGCAAATGGCTTGTTGTTTTATGAGAACGTGAAAGAGACACGGGAGAGTGACACAGACAGTCCCAATTCAATAACCCATAACGAGTGGCAGGTCTGACTCTTATCAGTATGGTTTTTAATGGTTCTCAATGTATTGAATATTTGATACACAGCCAGGCCTCTAATGTAAAATATTCTCCCCAGCTGTGTTGCCAACAGTACAGCCTCCATTTGTCTTGTCCTTGCTGCGGGGCAAACCTCCATATTTGTCAGACCTCCCTATTACTGTTTGGATACAACACATGTGCATCGCAAACACCATATTACCAACGCATATAATTTAACCATTTTACCGAGTCCCATTTTACTGTACGTCATGTAACCTTTTTTTTTTTAATTACTCTATAAATCACATTGATTTAATGACTCATATATATATATATATACACACACACACACACACACACACACACACACACACACACACACACACACACACACACACACACAGAAACCCAGTCTTGAACAGGATAGGAAACTTTAAAATCGTACTATAAAAAAACACCAAAATTGCAGTTATGTGTTTTGTTTTTCCATTGATGTTGTTGCTTTTCAGTTAACTACAAATTCAGACTGAAGCTGGAATTATGCTTCTGTGAAGATACACATAAACATCTTGGAGGACCTACGCAGGAACACGTAGGTCAGACATAGATCAGTAAGGCTCGCAGAGGAGCTGGCACGTACACGTCCCAAATCTCAACGCGTCGTGCAGACCTGCGTTTCAAGCAAGCTGATCCAACTCCAAACAGAGAAGAAAAAAAACGTGTATATATACGTTATATTCAAGAATCATACAACTATATAGGAAACATCTACTCAAACGTCTATGAATGTCCTTTAGACATTCACCTATGTGCAGCCCAGACAAGCATGTTTCAGGCTATAGAAATGGTTCATCAAAATATCATGCGCCTTTTGAAGTAAAAGATTCAGACCCAGGCACAACTATATTTGATGTTGAGTGTCTTTACTTTGAGAAGGTTGTGTGAGGGCAGGATTAATGATCTTACTCAACATCAAATTCCGGTTCTTCCACTACACAGACGTATCTTGACCAATCTAAGGACTTTGCTGAAGAGAATATGATACTAATATTTAACCCTGTGTTTAAGTTCTGTGAAAATCAACAGCAACAACCTTTAATGCAGCATGGCTAGACCCATCCTCTTTGCATCTTTTCACAATGACAGGTTGAATACCCACGCTTAGCTAATCAGAATTAGCTCTTCAACACTATAGTGGGTTACTCTATAAAAGTGTAGCACTAACCCTATCCACTTTTCCTTCAAACAGACTTCATCCAAAAAGACAACTATTAGAGCTGTGAATGCCTTTGATTAAGGACTCTATCAGACTCCGCCCACGCACAGTCTGATCACCACTGGACCGTGTAAGGGCAGAGTATTTCCAAAGAATTCCCCCTATGGAGTCTGTCATGAAAGAGGACAGTGGCAGTGGCTGGTCCAAACTCTGCCCCTTGCCCATTTGTGTCTGAACTAAGACTAGGTGCTGGGCGATGATAATTAGACTTTATCTGTCTGTGCTACAGAATAGTCTCCTGCCTCTATGATCCCACCCCAGTTGTTAATGAGGTAGGTCTTGCCAGTGTTGGTCAAATCAGCGTGAGTGAGCTTCCCTGCCCTCTACCAAGGACCGCCTGTCTTCTGAAGCCTGTGTGAAAGCTTCTAGTAACCTTAATTATATGAATACAGGCAGAGCCCCCTGATGCTCCACTAGTACCTGAGGACTTGGTGTATGTTGAATGGGGTCACCACAGCCTTTGACAACCCGATAAGGTTGAATCAACCAGTGCTACATCCATTTTCATAGAACTAGAGTTACAACACACAACCACTGTTACTTTATTGTTTGAGATTACAAGTCACTGAAGACATGTGGGCAGGTAGAAAATGATGAACAAGGAAGTGAGAGTAAATGAGAATTTGAGGGTGTTTATTTGATCATCATGATTACCGCTGTTCTTCTGCGATGCCAGCCCTGCTCAGAAACAATGCATTGAGGTTACAGAGCACCATCGCCCTTGTTCCTCACTATTTTCTAGAACAATATACACACATTCTTTTTATGCACATATTTGCTATGGTTTGTTTTTTGTTTTGTATTTTTTATTGCTCTAACACACTGACAAAACCCACCTATGGTTAAAGTTGTTAGTTTTTTTTAAAAATGGCCTGTTAGAAAAGGGAGAGACCGTTTTTAATGGACTCCACACAGCCTGCCTGTAAGAAGATAAGAAGCCCCTACCAACTGAGAGAAGACTCGGTGTCCTTCCCTGCAGGATCAACAAATAAAGGAACTCATCTTCCCTGGGGCCATTTCACTGCTGAACAATATGTAAAGGCCACTGACCAGTCCTCACACTGTAGACCTTCAGCAGTGTTGTCTGTTTACCGCAGCAGTCCTAACATCCTCTTATCAATGTGTGCTAGATGTTTTATACGTCTGTACAGTACTCAACCTTATTTTCCATCATCATCATCATACTGTGTGTTTTTTATAGCTACATGGACTGCTGTTAAACACTGACATACAAAATGGGCCCATGGGGACGATGTCTACTTCTGTTTGGTTACCCACATATAAAGTCACAATAGTGTAGACTTGAATCCTATAAACCCGATTTCAGTTGGAGTTATGTGCAATAATGCAAGTGAAGCATAAGTCGTTATGAGGCCAGTGTAGGCAGCTGCATTGATTAAAACTGAAGAACATTAGTTCCATCAGATGGACAGGAGACCCAGGCCTGAGAATGCGGCAGAAACATGTCATATGTAGAGTGTTAGGGTAAGAGATTATATCTTTAAAAGGTTTAAGGCATAAATAATTATCATAAACCCCACCAATGGATGGGTTGAAAGAACCTCAGTTTTTTAGTAACAACGAAGTGAGAGAGGAGAGTGTGGGTCTGAGATCAAGGCCCTAGCTGGTGGGATTGTGTCACCACTGTGACCAAAGTGTTTGGAATGACCGTGGGGTATGGCTTTGCTGACGCTACGGCAAGAATGTCTAGATTGTGCTTAAATCGTGTTCACCTTTCCCCAGAGTCCAGTGTTAGTGGAATTTTGGATGTTGCTTGGCTCATTGGATTTAAAATCCTCTCCGGCAGCAGTTATACCTGTCACTTAATGCATCCTGGCATGATCAGATGATAACATTCACATTGAAAAGACAGGTGTAACCACAGCTGCAGTGATGTACACAAAAAGGTAGCTGGTTAAGACCCAGCACAAGGCAGTGTTGGCTGAAGGGGTGCATGGGAAAACTGTCACCTGTGATGTACTGCTATATCTGCATTGCTCTTTTTTATACATATTGTAGCAAAACACAAGCACGTGCACAAGCAATCAAAGTCTACCGCAATAAGTTTTCACATTCCATGCACATACCTTACACTATGCACATACAAGCTTACAAGCAAGAGCCATAGAGGGCAGACATAAATGTATGCACCATCAGCACCATCATTACTTCCTCAGTCATTCACACAAGCCACAGTCATGCATACAAATATACTTCTCAACACACACACACACACACACACACACACACACACACACACACACACACACACACACACGATTATTGCCCATGCTTACACAGTGAGACCTTTTATTACATGTAAGACAGGCTGAGTGATGCCAGGCACCCAGTATTCACCCTCCTCTCTCTGGCAATCTATTCTTACCTAATTATTGGGAGGGGGGCTTGAGACCTGCCTTAATTTGCCACTATGCAGTGTGCAATTAATCAAGGCCCTTGCTAACTGACAGCCTTAATGGACGCGCTAAGCTCCTCTGTGATTGTGTGCTGGCTGCCTGTTCCATCAGTGCGTAGCCTCAGAACTCAGACAAGCGTACCCTTCAAGAGCGGCTACACATACGAGGACACTTCCACTGAATTGAATGGTAGGGTGGAGTGCCGAATGAGTACATTCATCTTTGCTAACACACACCCACCTCTCAGTTGCACTGTGGTAATAACTGTTAGAAATATCAACCTTTGATTCTTTATGATACCGAAAGGCTCATACCCAACTCAAGCGCTTGTGGTGGCAATTTGGATTGAGTTAAAACAGTTCCTGTTTTTCTGTTCGCTTTGTTTTTCCTTTGAGCAGAGGAATGAATGTTCTATGATTATATAAAAGGGAGAAAGCAAGTAACATGGAGAGAAAGGCAAGCATGGGTGCTTTTAGGGTTTCCAAGTAGTCCTCTGGCACTTGAGGTTTCAACTGCACTCAGATGGAGAGAGAGTGAGGATGTTGCCTGAGGTGTAATGCAACGACAGAGATGTGGCTGAATTTACACCTGGGAATGAAACTTTTCAGAGAAAGTCTGCATTCTCCAGAGGTCTGACCTCTATGAGGATGTGATTGAGTGTTCTATGAAACATTAGTTCTAAACTTGAGGGCACAATTCAAGTGCATTACACCTCCAAAGAGACCTTTCTATGTTGCATCTCAGGGTCAGACATTGGCAATATAGGGCTCATCGTGGCACTTAAGAATCACAACCACTTAAACTGTACAGACACTTTTAAGTACCATAAATGTACTGTATTTCTTTTACACTGAGAACTGGCATAGTTTTATTTTACATAACCTCACACATGGTCTGTTGACTGAAGGATCTTTCAACTTGTCCTGGAGTTTCTTCCTCCACTGTCACTATATCTCTGTTGAATCAGGGCGTAAAAATAGCTCACTATAGTTCATGTGTCTCTTGCCCTGATGTTTAGTGAAATGGCTGACTGTTAAGAGCTCTTTTTACCATGCAGACTTCCAAGAATAACTTGCAGCTTGGTTTCAATCAGCCACCAACTTGGTAATGTATGTGGGGAAAAGCACCTGTGGCAGTGTGACTGACCCCATTCCACACTTAACCACATCCGAGGTCTCTTTCTTCTGATTTCATGACACATCTTTAGCAGAAACTGGGTGTCCTGATGGGTTAAGTGAGTCAACCTCAGTTTGAATCCACCCCAAGACGCTTGTCACCTTTAAATCGCCTCTCTCCTTCATTTTCTTCTATTCTTCCTCTACTAAAGCAAAGATTTAGAACAAACTTTAACAGAAACTGCTAGAAAAACATTAAACAAATTGCTTTTGTACATTCAATAGGAATGGTGTTAAACCCATCCCCAAAAGATTAATTCACTCATTTTGAAGCACAGTTTCAGTCAGAATTTCTTCAAAAAGAAACATCCTTTTATGTGCATCAGCGCACAATGCTATGGACCAAGATAGAATCCTAGCCATAGTTATTATTGTCTATTTCCATCATTGTTTCTGCTTTATGGCCCCATAGGCAACCATGAATGGAAAATTACTGAGTACATGAAGATGAGTTGTTATAATGAAAGCACAAACAGTGCCAAAGATGAAAGATGGGTGGAGACAGAACTGCCATTGTGATGATACACCACAGTGTTGGGTGAAAATCCTGAAAGCAGCACTGATGCTGTTGCTTTTGACAGGAGTGCTGAGAAGTGGATTTCAGCTTGCAATGAAAGTTCTTTACATGTGAAACCACAGAATGGCAGGGACCCTAACTAGAACCTCTAAGCATTGTGCCAATCTCTTTCTCCCCATCAATCTCTCCATCAGGAACCAGCAGGAGTTTTACAGAGATGAGACTTAATTAACAGCATGACCTACATCAGTTAAAATGGCATTATTTGTACCTATAAGTCATTTAAAGAACATTGCATCACTAACTTTACAAACAGTAGTTTGATGCAGTATATTAGTCTATTCACCCATTAGACCACGGTTATGCAAAACATTTAATTTCCCCCTCATGTTCTACCAAGGGCAGTTATTTGCTTCTGTGTTGAATAGACGTGAATAGACATCCATGGATAGTAATTATGTGAAATCATGTGAATTGTTCTTCAGGCTATTTAAATATTCAGCTACTGTGTCATACTGTTATTGTTTCCATGTTTATAAATAGGCAGCTTCCTGGCAATGAATAACCAATGAGAGTTTAGCCTTAGTTATTGTGTATTACAGTGTTTGACCCGAAGAAGAAATATGATTGCATGCCTATGGAATTTCTGCTATTACTGAAGGCAATTAATGTTTACTATAATGACTCACGCACGTTTGAGCCATTTTTAAATGAACGTATTTGGATTCTTTTTTAGTTTCGCTCATGAAGTGTGGTTTATCTATCACTACAGTTATATTGACAGCTATATATTGACTCTTCTTACCTTTATATGACGTCATGTGAGAATTGAATTAAACTTTAATATAACCCTAAAACTGCATGAATGACCACTGATGCCAGTCTGTCCACTCATGTTACTGTAAGCATCTTTGGATGAAAATATGCACCAGATGGCATATGCTGATCCAACTGTGACAGCATTGCTTGAGATACCAGTGACCAGAAAATTGCAGAAAGTACCACTCCCAAAACTGTGTGCCTCAACCTTTGTGGTCTGTCACCCAGATGGAGAGTGTACATTGATGGAAAAGCCCCAGGGTTATGGTGATATGAATGGCCAAGTACTGACCTTTGACTCCTCGGCGCTTTACCCCCAACTGTGAATAAATGATTTTAAAAGGCCCCCATCCCAGAGGATTAATGTGCTCAGCAAGTCTTCAAGCTGCTCACAGAGTGCCATTGACTCTGTACAGTACAGTGATACAATGACAGTAAATGTTGGAACAGCTCTATTAGGAATCCTGTTTCTTTTGCCATTGAGGAATCAGCTCTGTGTTAAGGGCAATAGAGGTACCACAGTTGGTGCCAAGGTGAGATTAAACATAAGGTGCAGAACTGTAAAGTAATGAAACATATTAATCAAGTCAGATAATTGCTACCTGCACATTTGACTCAACTCAGAGAGAATCATTTAAGTTAAAATTGATCGAGTAAGTTGGTAGGTCACAAAAGGGCATAATTAGGAAATTGTGTTCTAAAATCTCCATTTGACACAGTGACCACTACAACTGGACGTGGTTTGAAAAGGTGGTCCAGATAGGTTTTTGTATGAGCCAAAAACTTGGAGGGCAGAAATCTGAAACACTGGTGAAATACTTAAAGGATATTAATACTTGCAGAGTCGGATAGATTGATACCACTCTCACATCTGTATGGTAAATATGAAGTTACAGTCAGCAGCTGGTCAGCTTACTTGCTTGCCTTTGTATCCCCTAAGGAACATAGGCCATTGACAAAAGCCCTCCATCCTCTCAGGTCTTGGGCCTTTCGATCCAGTTGCTGCCATGACAGCCGGTCAGCATAGCCTAGCACAAAGACTGGAAACAGCAGGAAACACCTCGCCTAGCTCACTCCAAAGCTAACAAAATCTGCCTTCCAGCACCTCTACAAAACTTTTTCCAATCTTTATGCTATGCTAAGTGAACTGACATCTGGCTCCAATTTATATATCCATCGTACAGATGTGTGAGTGGTATCAATCTTTTCAGCTAACTCTCGGCAGGAAAGCAAATAAGTGTATTTCCCAAAGTGTTGAACTATTCCTTCAGGTATTGCAACTCCCCCAAAATATGATATATTATGTTATGATACAGAGCAGTTAAAATCTTATTAATCACACATATCATTTTTCAACTCTATAAATCATAACAACAATTTTATGCTATTAGGATTAAGTATCACAATATCTACTGTACTCACTTATTATTTTTTTCCCATACTTGCTTAGACCTATTCAGGGTCATAAAGACCAGGCACGTATCCCAGCAATGACGGTGTAAGCAGGGCAACAGGTCAGGAGAAGGTCAGGAAAAGGTCAAGTCACCCTTGGACAAACACAAAAAGTCAGACATACTTACATTTCATCTGTGGGAAGAACGGGAAACGTTGAAAGGAAACTCACAAACTGCACATGTGTGAGTGGAGCTAAAATGTTCTGTCATAAAATAAGAACAGTGTGTGCATTTGAATGGTGCAGTTGATAAATTTAAGGTCTAACAAAAGGTGATCCATAGGGCAAAATAATTTTTTACTGAGTTTGAGTCAGTGATGTATCTATGGCCACAGTTATTTCAAGGCACATCAAACTTCAGAATTGCTTCTTCACATCTGAAATGTGAATAGCTGGAAGGAAACCAACCGGATATTAAACATGAAATAATTTTAGTGTGAAATTGCTATTTTCTGTTTTCTTCAACATTTTCCCATCTATCATCTGCCCAATGTCTGCCTGTTATTGTCAGATTTGATTCCAAACAAAATGGATGCGGTTGATATGCTTTCATATTCTGATAAATTTTCCAGCAGGAAGATAAATAGTCCAGATATGTTTGTGCTTGTACAAGCATTATGCAGGGGTAGCACATTTGTCAGACACTGCTGACACTGTTGTGGAGGACTTCCTCATGGATCACTTGGTATCCAGGAAAAACGTATAGGCCAGAACAGATGGACGGAGTCGCTTTAAATGGAGATGCCACTCTCGCAAGCCTTTAAATAGAGCATCGGACCACACCAGAAACACATAGAACATATTATATGCATTATCAGCCCCAGTGTGTGCATGTGTGTGTGTTAGCTGGTTTCTACCCACAAGAGGAGCCACAGAGCCAGAGGTGAATTATGGCGTGTCAGCAGTTTTGTTTTTTCTTATAGTTTTATATGAGTTGAATATGAATCTCCCCCTCTCTAATCTCCCCCTTTCTTTCTTAATGCTAGTAAAGTAAGACCCTCGGAAGCTGAGAGCATTGTTTAACTGTAGGGCCTAATTAAGCACAGGTGTTAAAAATCAGAGAGGGAGCTAGGCGAGGGGTGGTTAGGAATAGCAGTAGAATAAAGGGTTGGGTGTGGGGGGAAAAGCCTTGGCCCATAGCACACAGCACAAATCCTACTATTGTTTTCTATGCATTTCTCAAGCCATAGCATCACCAGCTTGGGATTCTGTTTTCCTTCAGCTTGAAGTCCTAGTTTGTAATTCCTGTCTGCTTTTTGATCAGAAACCCCCAATGGGCAGCCCTCTGCAGCCATCACTCCAGGAGTAAGGCTGGTTGGAGTTAATTAAATCTGAGCTAAGTGATGCGGCAGAGTTGGGTGGGAGGTAATGGTCACCCATCTTCAGCTAGGACTGTGGAGTGTCCTGTCCAATGAGAAAGCAGAAGTGATGCACTGCCTCGGAACAGCACAGGCAACTAGTTAAAGAGGACAGGGGCAACATGCCGTTAAATTGAATGGGAAAGATCTTTAAGGCAGGGCTCAGCTCTCAGGCAGTGAGCAGAGCTGATAATTTCAACGTCTACTAATCACATAAATGCCACTGAGTGCTAACAGCACCTGAACATGATGTTTTTATAATATTTTGTTATCTCAGTTGGTAATATTTTGTTGTTTTGTTCTGCTTCCAATCAATCATAAAATAATCAAACAGACTGAGACAGGCTGATTTAATGAGAAAGCACACTAATATGGATAACTGAATTAATCTCTGATAGATACAGTATACTATCACATTTGTAGTATGCATGTTATCATTCTCTGATTATGTGTAAATAATTACTCATTCTACACATTATGTAAAATATATATGATCCAGCATTTAAATTATATCAAAGACAGTATGTTACTAAAGTCCAGGGTTGACAATCTGGACTTAAGTTACCTTCTGTCTTTTAGTTTATTAAATGGTAGATTTTTTTTCTGTTCTCTCTTGTATACCAATACAACTTGTGAAACTCAGCAATTACAAACATTTTTTATTTCTTATACTGCATTATTGCTACAGGGAACTAAGCTGAAAATAATATAGATCCCAGTTATTTGGCTATTCATCCTAGTTACCGCATGCAACAGGATATACCTCTGACAGCAACTACTGCAGCTCAGCTAACCCTTAGTAACCCATGATAATACTGGTTAAAAAAAAAAGTATAAATTCATAGCTGTTTCATGCATGGGTAAACAGGGATTTGACGTCTTGATCAAATGAATGTTGGAGGGGCTTTACAATAGATCATAATATAATTATACGTACAATCCATAGTTCACAGTCAATCACTATCAAGTCTGAAACACTGTATACTCTCTGCCCACTTGCATTATCCAGGGTGCTGTTACATTGACTGTGATAAAGCAGTACTGATAGAGGAATTATTTCACATTTCATACTGCATTTGCATTTTAAGCATTTAGCTCATACCTTCATCTACTAACAATAGGTAATATTGATCCAGCAGTTGGCAAACTAGTTCAGGAGTCTGTGCCTGTGCGTGTATGTGTTTAATTCATCCAAAAGCTCAAAATGTGTCGGCCTACAATTCTCTAGATCAATGGGAACTATCACCAAGTCTTTTCTGGCTAACTGGGCATCGATTCCTTTACTGAGTCTTTATGCAGTTCAACTCAATGTGGAAAAACACCCCACAGCACTGTAAAGTAATGAGAAAGCTTTTCAGGCCGAGCTTTCACAACAAAACCCCTTCACATTCCAAGGTTCTTTAGTTTCCTTCATGTCGCAGTAACGTATTGAGAAAGGTCGCGCATGGATGAGTACATATTTCAGTGCTAACCTAATCTCATCTCTAGGAGTGAATAAGGCACAGTGTTCCCTACCACAGCTGATGGAATCACATTCAGCAGGGCCACTAAGACAGGCTCATTGAGGCTCATTTTATCTGAGTTTACATTACGATCTGTTATGATCCCAAAGTTGTCAGGGGAAAAGAGAACTGGCATCCACGGCTCAACGTTTAGAGTGCTGGAAAATCTATAAAAGTGCAAGGTCTGGGTACACAATAAAGATGGTGAGTCGTGTGTATGTGCCCATGCAGAAATGCACTTTTCTCATATTGGACTCCTTACCTTACAATTACACTTTACAGTTTATACAATTAGCAAATCTAGAGGGCCTTTATCAATGATTGCATAATAAGCCAAAGAGTTCTTTACTATTAAAACAATCACAATCAAGAGTAAACTACAATCTGAAGTAGCTCCTGTTAGTAGTCTAATAACATGACTAGTCTAATGATGATATTAAAGGCCCTGAAAACCTATTTTCTCAATCAGCAATTTAAGTAATCAGCTAAAATTTCTGCACAATTTTGGTTATTCCACATGATAGATTTCTGTATTTTGTGTTTTGCCTTTGTTTTTTGTTTTTTTACTGGTTTGAAGTGGGGGTTTCTTAGTTGAAAAAATGTGACCTCATGTACTCCTGAGCACCAATCAGGATTCAGCCATATTTTAATCAAAATCTGAGTTAGCCAAATCTGATCAAACTGCACCCACACAGACCTGATGAAACAGATTAGTTGAGTATCATAACATGATACCTATGTTTCTTTTCTTCCAAACTGTCTTTGATTGTTGCTTATTCAGCGATGCCGATTTAAGGTTATAGAGAAATACTCACCGAGTTTTCAGGGGCTTTTAGTTAATGGTACAATGGCTACATTTATATAGCACTTTTATCTAAAGCGCTTTACAAGGTTTTTGCCGCTCATTCACCCATTCAGTTCAGTGTCTTGCCCAAGAACACTTTGACATGCGGACAGGAGGAGGTGAGGATCAAACCGCCAACCCTGTGATCAGTGGACGACCCCTGAGCCACAGCTGAGTGTCTCACACGTGTATTTGTGAAAGATATAAACCCTGATTTGGTAAGGAGTGGGGCAGAGTGAAGGGCTAGAGGTTAAGGGACAAGATGGACTTGGAATATATTATTTTTCATGTATGGCATGTGTCATAAGATAGGAGCAGATAGGAGGGGTGTTACTGTAGATTCATCTTATAAGGGATAGGTTTTCACAGGGAGGAAGAAAGTCATTTTGAACTTTAGCTTGTGGGGAAACATCCACCTGGAAATGTCAGTTGGGAATGCAGAGATGAGTTCTTGAACCTGACTGTGTGATGATGACATGATAACTAAGCCACAGTATCACAAAGTGAGAATAGGAGGGGGCTAAACACTGAGCCCTGAAACATGTTTTGCCTAAACTCTCATATGCCTGTGTGTGTGTGTGTGTGTGTGTGAGAGAGAGTGCGCATTGAATATTGTATATCAAGGCAATATTGACTGATTGATCTGATATTAGTCTGTCAATGTTGCCCATGATGGAAATAAAGACATGATTTTCCTCAACAGCTTCTGGGGTCTATAAAATCTGCAGTGAACCCTGCCTCACCCTGCTTTTGGGAGCTGCTAAACCTAGTACGAATTTCATTAGCATGTGTTTGAATGGAGGGTTTTATTATTCCATGATGGTCTATTTTTTTGCAAGCTTTTCCCACCTAAAAAGAATAATGTTTCTGAAGTAAACACTCAAACACTTCTTAGAAATTCCTGGATTTTTTTTTTAGATGACAAAGCTGAATATGTGTATCTTATGAGTACCTGCACAGTACATAAGCTGTCAGCAACGTCATTTAAGACACTCTGGATTTGGACTTGGAATATGAATCTGTTGTGATTCAGATTCCACTGGACCAAACTTTGCTTCACTTTTTTCCATCTCTACTGGATATTTAGACTAGCCATTAAAGGACTTTAATGGCTAGTCTTAAAGGTCTTTTTGCTTTTATCAGTTTTCTCTAGGGGTGCTGACTCTAATTACTCATGACATGACTTGGACCTGTTATAGGTTATTTCTTGGTTTGGCCTCTGGCTACAATTATCCATCGCTGAATAATAACTTTTCAATTTTCAATATTTGGCTTTTCAACTGCGACTGGCTTTATAAAATACGACAAATCTGCTCTGAGATTCTTGGAACGTTGTATTGTTGCTCGATGTTGTACTTTACTGACACACAGTCCCTCGGGTGTTCTTGGAGTCACCTATTAACTGTGCAAAAATGCAGAACAGAAACCACTGGAAATGCAGAACAGAAGATTTGAGAAAAGAAAGCTCAGAGTGTACCTTTACCTTTTTTGGCTGGTATTTGCCTGGAGTATTCATATTCAACATTGAATCTTCAGGTGTTTTTGTGAATGTTATTTATACTTTAAATTAACTTAACATTTACATTTGGCTCCTTGTTTTGTTGTGTGTATCATTTTCTTTTTCCTTTTTTAATGCAATGTACTTGTCAGTCAAGTGGTCAGTCAACATGGATTGAAACTAGCTATTAATATTGATGACATGACATACTGTAGGTGTGACTGGTTTGTTTTTAACATTAATATAGGATGAATTTTCAAATACAGGAGAAAATACAAAACATATCTAAGCTTTAAAGCAAAGAAATATTCCACAAACACCTCTGCTGCCCCATCACTAGTCACTTTGTGGCTACATAAAATCTAGAGGGCAGATTTACCAGGTCTGTGTATTCATAAGGAATATAAACAACAACATGAACTTTGGATAGATTTGCTGTTATCTCATTTTTAGAGATGTGAGATAGGTGGGTAATTTCTGGGGCAATGCTTGATAGATAAAAAACAGATATAGCTGCTTTTGCCCTCAGAATAAGAGATGACTAATCTAATATCTGATATGATTCACAGTGAGAAGGATCACATATAAAACATGGGATGATCTGATAAACAGTCTGCTGAAGCTTTCAGATACATAATACATTTGTATTGTAGATAATGTCCTGTTTGTATAACATACGTATTATTATTATTATACTGCAGTGCATGAATAGATAAATAGATCATCTTTATTGTCCCAGGAGGGAGATTTGTTTTCAAAGTCTGTACATGTTCAAGAAAAAGATACAAAGACAAATCAGTTTTATTTTTAACAGAAAGTAATTTAAAATTAACTTTACATTTTTCTATTTGGGATTGTCATGTTATGAAAGGAATGTGTGAGTTTCAATTTTAAGGTTAGATGCATTATGACTTAACTTTGGAAATGCAACAACTGTACAGGAACAGGAAGTTGTTGTGAAGAAAATAGTGCTTCTGGAGTCCAGACTCCACTGGCACTCTTACAAAGGGAAAAAAAAGATTATTAAAGAGGACAAAGATATAGTATACACACATAAAAGCCAGGCACTCAAGTGGATACTTTAACCTCTAGATACTGTAAATATCCCTCAATGGTTAAAGCATGTTTGGCAGGCACTGTCCATCTTTACAGGTGTGTGGAATGACGCTAATTATTTGTGTAGTTTATTTTTTTGTCAAGACATTTAATTTGTATAATGCACTTGAGTGCCTGATGTTGGGTTTTATATGCAACGTCTAAACCATGGATGTAGATATTCATGTTATCTGAGCCTGTCCTGTTGAGACATACGACAGCATTGTTGTTCCAGCAAATGCCCAAAAACTGCACATGTTTACGTTCAAATGACAAAGCCCTTTATTATTTTAGTCATGGCGACAGAAGTTTCCCAGCCCTGAAAGAAGTCATTTTAACCCCAATCATGTTGCCATACCGATAAGAGTATCAGATTAGAAAACACTTATACTGTATGTGTTGTTCAAGGGGGCAGTTACAGACCACGTACGTTTTCATCTAATTTAGAGAACTTGTTCAGTTTTAGGAAATGTTCTTGTCCTTAAATGTTTCTTAAATCTTCTGTGTTGCAATATTGTACCCATGTGGTATGTAAGATACACTTTTTATATTCAAAGGTAGCTCAAATAGTGCACGTAGAGGATGTGACTTTTGCAATGCTGTATATAACTGCACATTTTTCCCAGATGCCGGAACACAAGGTGCAATAGCTCTGCCTACTCTCATTAAAAAGAAAAGAAAGAATTCACAGTTGGAAATATTAGAGGAAAAAGATCCGGGACATGTAATCAAAACATGTATGTTAGGTTAATTCACCTGTCAGCGCCCTTAACCAAGGCACTGGCTAAGAACTGGGAGCACTGCACAGCACACTGCTCCTAATACTTAGTTAAATGCAGAGAATGAATTCCCCTATGGGGATCAATGAAAGGATAACTTAACTTAATGATTGCTGTAATGTAATTCTTTCCACAGTAATTTTAATTTAAAGAGAAAGAAATTTGGCAAGAAGCAAAAGTGCTGTTGCTATGGTTACTTTGTGCATTAATTTTAGAACGTCGTTAAAACGTAGTTCTGGTCAGCGGTTTAGGTGTCAATCAGAAACTTAATGTAACCATGGTATAATATAACATAGAACTTTATTAACTCCCTGTTGTTCAGAGATTGTTTCTCTTCCAGTCAGTGAGTCAGCTTCTATAATACTGGAACCCATGTACTCACCCCACCGCCTTATCCTTCACCTCCCTCCAACAAGTGTTGGAGGACTCGAGAGCTTGACTCCTCGTGCTCGCCATCTAAGCTTAATCATTTATCATTCAGGAACCTCACATCAGAAAACGGACTTTTAATTATTTATTTTCTGGCTGTGTCCTGGGTAATTTGGGGGCAAGACCTTGTGGTGATTTACACGAAGGCCTCGACAGAAGATAAATGTTCTGCCCTGCTGATATGATTGGAACCTTTACTGTCTTCCTCCAACTGCCTGTTCTTTTTAAGTTCACCACCAGTTACTGAAAATATGTATCTTTCTGGGTATTTTTAGTGCTCTCTTCCCTATGTACCAGTACAGGAGGTGCCGTTAATTACCACGTCTGAATTAGCCCACCTCCTGTCATGCTCTGTCCCACCACAAAACCCCGTTTGAAGCAGATACATATCAAATTAAAGAAGCAAGACGCCATCAAGATGTCTTTTGATGAACACACAGTATTCATTACTTTGTTGCATCAGTCTTACTTCTTTCCTGAATAGTCGAGCTTTCCTAACAGGTGCAGTACAATCATACACTTGGAAAAAAAATTCTGGAATATAGAACATTTTCAGGAATAAAGAAGAGATGTTAATTTTGTGTGGCATTTGTTTCATTTTGAATTTTTTAAACACTTTTAAATCAGGTTTAAATTGACCAGCAGTCATAAAATGGCCCAGTGATCCCTGAACATATAGTGTAAATAACAAATTTAATCTTCTATTCATGTAATTGAATAGAAGATGAATTAAACAGGAAAAAAAAAAAAAAATTTTCAAGCAACAACAGTGACATCTATGCTCATCATGTGAGAAGAAAAATGCCATTTGGGCAGATTACGCTCATGACGTCTGTAACATTAGATTGAATGGGAGAACCGTTACATTACAACAGACTGCTAATGATCACATTCTGTGTTGAATGACAATACATAGATCATTGAAATTACTCTAATTGCATTATGCTAACTCACTTCTCCGTGAGAATCAAAACCATACAAGGTGAAGCACATAATTAAAGACAAAGCGTAATTCCCTATAATATATTGTGATTTCTTCCCATCATTTGGCAAAACAGTCTCCACAGAGAGCAGCAGAGCTAAAATGTCACAGAGGAGTTCAGATAAAAGTCCAGGAGCCTGTGAGTTCACACACTTTTCTGTCTTTTCTTTCCATTCTTCTCTTCATTTTGTGTGGAGGCACCATCAAGTGTGCACTGTGGTTTGATTAAGAGCTCCCCAGGGTTTGGCAGAGGGAAGAGAATGTGTTTACTACAACACTTTTATGCCATATACAATGTTCAGTTTGTGGTCTTGATTGAGCCCAGTAGGCCTATAGAGATGGCAGCCTCTGCTCTCTCTAAACCTCTGGGGGTTAATTAACCAGACTAGGTAACTAGCTAGCAGCCTCCGATTGCATTAGCAGACAAACAGACCTATTGAATCTTCTTTGTCTGTGTCCTGCTCGTATTAGAGAGTGTTCACAAAGTTTTAACAGATTTTGCCTTGAAAATGCAAGAAAACAAAAACTAGAAAAATCAAATTTTTCCTCCACGCATGAAGAATGTCCAGCCAGTCGTTTGTGCCGTAGTTTCCTGCAGCTGTGATAGTCTGGAGAGATTTCTTGCCTGAGATAGAGGCAAACACACAGGATGAAGATGTGGATTCTACTTTCTAAGGGACTGTTTTTTGGCTTGGTTTGCTTTTTCTGTGGAATAGCAGTATCAGTAGGCTTCTCTCTGTATGACTGTGGTAAGACACCTTTACTTCAGATTATTAAATGTATCCCTCTCGAATCTGATCATTAAGGTTCATTTATATAAGCACTGTATCTTCATTTGATATTTATATTGCAGTATTATTCATATCAGCACAATACCTTGAATGGATTCAATGGAAAGGGGGAAAAGGGAGGCAGAGGGAGTCATATCTGCATTCATTTCTGTGTAATCCTCTTTAATGTATTAATCTTCATTTATTTATTTTTTTATTGTTAGTGTAGACATGTCTATATTTAGTCAGGTGCTAGAAACATTCTCTAGCCTAATTAAGATGCTTTGGGTTGTCTAATTCCCGGTCTCTGTGTCTTAGATAATTTATAGAACATATAATATAGTTTTCATAATCTGTAACACTTAAAGTGGGATTTTGTATTCCTCCCCTTGCGGCCTGAGATAGTTTGTGTACCACACTGAGGTTGTGTCTGCTTTCAGACAAATTATTATTTTTGACTCTTACACAGATGGGAGTAAATCCTTGTCATCCCATAAAATCAGCACCAGTGCCACCAAACTTTACAGAAACATCATGACGCCAGATGCCCTTTGTGGAAAATCAGAACAGCTTGCGTATTTCTGAGTTGCCTTACTGAGCTGCATCCATCTTAAAACAGAACTTTTGTGTATGCTACCCAGCCTATTATCCTATTACTCATCTGCTCCACATGAGCGGATGAGTAATAGGATGCTGCAGCAGGGGAAAATGGTACAGAGAGTGATAAATGCATCTTTTCTACATGAATCCCCAGTTATTATATGAACACATGCCTTGTAACCGGCAATCCTTGTGTTACTATCATGTGTCAGAATCACACCCTTTACCATGTGACTCTCATGCACAATGTAACAAAAGGAAAAACATAAATGAATCTTATTCAGAGATTGAGATAGGAACTATGTGCCTTTTGAAACCAAAAGTATCAGAGCTCAGGAAGAGACAAAGAGCCTTGCAGAGGCATCTTATTCACGGTACTTCCGACTGAGCTGTGCTTTAGGTTTAATCTTCTAAAATGGTGTGGAAATCTGAGCCATTATTGTTTTCAGCAGTGAGGTGTACGTGTAATGAGCATACAATGCTAGTCTGAGAGGTTTCACCAAAGTGCTGAGGCTTAAGGAAAAGAGGAGCATGATTCATCTTGTTTGTAACACGAGCCTTTATTAGGGGAAGAGTAAGAAAAAGGCCTTGGCTATAGCTCTTCCACCCGGAGGCTCTGTAATTGCTTTCGGCTGCTCCTTGAGAATTTGATGAGTCAAGTCAAGACTTTTGTTTTGAGTGACTGAGCAAAAAAGGAGCTCTTACAGTGAAAGTGAATTATCACAGCATCACCGTGGAAACACGAAAGTGAAGGCCATGGGGTGTGAGCAAGCCTTAATGCATTAGACATCAGGACTCCTTAATTTTGTTCACATTCTTAATTGCTTTCATATGCCTTAATGAAAGAAAGAAATGCCTGAGCTTGCAGTTAATTCATGCATTTTGAGTTTCTAAAAGCGATACACGCCCCAACTCACATTTACCATCAACTGTGATAACAGCTCTTTGGAAGTATTGCATTCCACATCTGAACAAACAGCTCACAAACTTTTTTTTTCTTTTTTCCAGGTTAATAGTTTGTTCATGTCACATGCCTTTTAAACAAGTGTCATCTTCACATAGAGCGCTAACCTGATATTGTGACTGCTGTTATGTGTTGTCTTAGAAAAGAGATTCTGTTTGTAAAGCTATTGACTAACAAGACCTAAAATAAAAATGAATTCTAATTTATACTGTACTTGGCACAACTTGGTGACACCTTTTTACTTCAGTGATGTCAAATTTTTCTACCCATATGGCATTTCCAAATTAACACAACATTCATAAGATGGATGTTTAAAAACATTTAATGCAGCCATTTGAAAGCAGCTTTGTTGAGGAAAGAAAATAACCTCTGCTGTTCCACTTCTCCCATTGGTCTGCAACAACAGGAGACACTGCTTAACAGTTCTTGGTACTTCTGATGAGTCATTCTCCAACTTGAAGCATGCTACCAGCTCCTGAAAATAGACTTCTGTATGAGAAAGACACAGGCAACTCTTTTCTCTTATTAAAGCAGAACAGAGTGTACTGTGTCTGTCAAAAGAAGATCAGTTTGAAGTGTCTTCACAAAACCCTTTGGATATCCTGGATCTTATAATGGGGCCCATGGGCTTTGTCATACATGATATATATCAAATTAATTGTCATATGGGAAAAATGGTGGCCAGTGGCCAAGGCAGACCCACACATCATCTTCATATTGCTGGGAAAGGAAGTTGTCCAACCCTATCTGAAGTGAAAGATAAAACTTCCTGTTGTTTGACCAGTCGTCTGACAGGGAAAGTAGAGCTCCATTTCCTGTTCTCTTTTGAACCACCTTGTTTTTGCAAATAGGGTGGCAGAAATCCACAGTAACACAGTTCTAAATCACAGCCATGTCCTTTTTAAATTTACCCTGAAGGCACTTTAATTTTTTCACTTTAAATTTAATCGACTGAAACACTCAAGTCCCCTAAACATTGGAGCACAATCAGTTAGCCGTGTGCAGACTGAATTTGGTACAGTTTGGTCATGATCAGGGGAAGAGATTGTTTTTTGAGGTTCATGTCATCACTGAAACATCTTTGATAGGGTTGAGATAAAAGGTAGACACACGGTTGCTATGGGCAAGATCATAAAATGTCAGTGCATTTCCCTAGAGGGGAGGTGTTTTGCAAACAAGCTGTGTGTTAAGAGAAACATCAAGGTGTACCTGACATGTATAAACAATAATCTCATAAAGAAAATCAGAATTTTATGGACAGAAGCAATCTCAATTATTTCATTTAATAAGAACTGAAGATATGTTTTCTCACCCTTTTGGAGGGATACTGGCCATGTGTAGCACATGGACATTCAGTAATTAATTGTTGGAAGTCCTACCTATTCAGACCATCTGGACTATAATTAGGCCACAGTAGTGCCCTCTAGCTTAGAATCATCATGTTTCCCTTTTTTCCCCCCGCCAGATTGGAAGCAATAACCTTTTCCCCTGAACTTTTCTACTATCATGATACAGCGTCCTTAGAAGCAACCCTGAGGGGCACCTTGGAACAAGTAGCGCATGGTAGTGCTGTTTTTGGCAGTAGTTTTTGTGGTCACTCACACTGAAACCTTAATGAAAACAGCTGAAAAGGGGTCAGTAATGAAAGCAAATAACATTCAGGACATTTTCTGCATCAGTGTATGATGTCGGTGTTATATTGGTTAAGTAAGGGGTACAAACTGAGACATATAGATGGCTCCATATCTCAATATGATGATTGAAAAATCCATAACTGTTGCTTTTTAAACCAATTGTATGTCAGCTTCAAATTGTGCTAATTTTGGCAGCCCAGCTATTGACCAACTTTTCCACATCGCCCCAAACTGTTGGCCATTTGTGTTGAGAGTTATTTAAGTAATGTTAATCACATTAAATGTGGTCCATGATTGCATTGGTGACCTTTTAACTTCTTAATGTCCTCTTAGGCCTGCTAATTAAGATAATTTGGCTGTTCACAGCCTAGGTTTAAAACAAAGAGTGACTAGTGACTCATATGAAACAGGCTTTCCTTTAGTATTACATCTGCTGGCATGGTCTCCGTTTTTTAAATCTTTGCTCAATAGCAGTTTTTACTATATTTTGGCTCATCACTTGCATGTTAATGTTCTGTCGCCGTATCAGTTGAAGCCTTAATAATACTATTTTATTACAGTTTATGTTTCATCCTAGTAGTTTAATCATATCCTTGATGTTTTCATATTTTTACTGCCACATTCCATTTATACTGTTGATTTTTACTGTGTCCTGTCATTGTATTATTGTTGTTGCTGTTGCTGCTGCTGCTAGCATTAGCAAGACCAGGACCTTAGTGGGCAAGCTAACTTTAGGATCAGGCCAGCTTCTTTGCTCTCATGATAAGACCTCTTAGGTGCCTGGAGTGATTGGGATCTGGGCCAGATCAGAATCAGTCACTTACACTTTATGCCTATTCCATGCTTTTATATTTTATAATTTTAATGTTTGGAGTAAATTTAAAAAGTTTTTTTTTTGTTAAATCTCTAAGACACAGAGTGCTAAAAACATGTGACTGATAATAGATTTGTCAATACTTGTTTTGGGGAAGACATGTGGACACACAGTGAGAGAGGACTTTTCTTCGTCTCAAGAACATTGCCCTCAGCGCTTGGCCCTTAAATTAGAGTGCAAAGAGATTCCAAATTCATCATTTGGCCTGTGACATATTCCTGAGCTGTTTGGAGGCTTGCTTAGTTTGTTCATAGGTCAATGTTTGAAGTTGCTGGCAATACAAACTTTCCCACAGTGCAACAAATGATCAGAATATCTCGAGTATACATCTGTCTGTGTGTGTCTATTACTTCATAATCAGTTTGAATCTTTTAATGTTATGCGGATAAAGAGCTGTAAATAAAGTGTGTGTGTGTGTGTGTGTGTACATGGGGAGCACACACACACACACTTACTACATCTGCTGCTGCACACACAGCAGCAGATGTAGTCAGGGTTGGCCAGACAGAGGATTGAAGGTGTCGCTATAAAACAGCTGTCATAAAAGATAAGCTCTGAACTCAGGGTCCATGTCCTTCCTCAGCAGTAGTTTACCTCGAATACTGTGTCCTTTAATTTCTTATGCATCCAAGTATTTGACATAAATGTTTTTACAACATGTCTTAACCACAAACATAGTGCATGACATATAAACTTAAACATTAATTAGAATTCTGGTAAAAATATAATAAATGGCAGTGGTTTAAGACATGCCGTGTGCACAGCAGTTTGCAAACTGAGTGTCTCACTAATGCTGCAGTGTTGTGAGAGGAGTATAATAAGATTTTCGTAAGGTAGTCCATAGAGCAGCTGATTAATCCAAAGATTAATTTAATCTGTTTTCATAATAAAACATTATTAGCCATTCCCTCCTCTAAGCGTTACCTTTCAGCCCTCTTAAAAGATTATACACTTCCCAATTACTTACCTGGAAGCAGTCAAGAAAGTCATTAAGTTAAGTAGACACTGTCAGTGTTCAGGATGCTGAAAACGACGGGAGAAATTGGTGAAGTGCCATGAGAAATGGCCATGTTAATGATTTCTTTGCAAAAGGGTCTGTCTGCAGTAGAGTTTCATTTGGGGCTTATCTTCAGCAAACAGACCGTTCCTAGGTCTCCAGGTGGCAACAAACTTTTAATGTGAGGAAGTGGTTGTGAGAAATAAAAAAATAAAAAAAATCCACGTATCCAAGTATCTACTGTATAAATACAGGGTTGTTGAGGTGTATGTCTCCAAATCTCTTCTTTCCTTAGGAAAACTGGTCAGCAAATGATCTCTACTCCACTGCTGTAACAGAAAATTACAGGGTCTCCAGTGACATTCAATACTGTCTATTATTGTTTTTAACATTAATATAAAATCAACAAACTACAACAACATTTTGTGTGTGTGTGTGTGTGTGTGTGTGTGTGTCAGGGTGATTTGATCTAATTGACGTATTGACAATATAAAGTAGAAGTACACATCAAACATTCACTGTTCACTGTAGCCACCTAGAACACATTGCCTTGGTAAGACCTACTGTTACAATATTGGCTTCCCACACCACCCCATTCCTAGTGCTTAAACCAATCACCCAGGGCTATTGTTAGCTAAACTGCTGCTGTGTGGTGAGCTTCAGAGTCCCTGGGTGGATCCAAATGCTTTCTCACTGCTCCTCCTTCACTATGCAAGCAACTTCAAGGAGACACGAAGCAGAATTAAGTGGAGGCCATTTTGGACTGTTTATTTGATATACTATATACATAATCTCAAAAGTGGTACTAGCTGTAACATTAACTGTGAGTGACTGTTAGTCAGTTACTGAGTTTTCAAGTTCTGAAGGCAAGACCATTTGCCATTTACCATTTGTTTTTTAAGAAGTTTTTGTTGCACATAGGTATGCTGATCTGAAGACCAGCTAATTTTTATTCTCACTGGAATTATAATTTCTTTATTATAATCAGTGACATGTTAATACAGTCAGTTGTTTTACAGCTGCAGTTTTTAAGGTTTTTCATTGCACAATAACAAAACATGGCCACAGATTTAATCTTTCATTCAAGAAAAACTGCTGAACATTCTGTCATTTTGGCTGCTATAATCACAAAAAAACACTCTGTGAGCTCCTAGGGGGACTGACTGTGGTTCAGTGATTAGTACTGAGGGTGTTCCCCTGCCTCATTCACCCAACACCCAAGGGAGCCAGTGGAGCAGGAAATGTGTTTCAGTTTACCATAACGATGACAGCCACCTGAGAAAGACCATTTGTATCAAACTTCAGCTAAGATACTTTGAAACAAAAGTAATTTAATACAGTTGAGATTTTTTTTACAGTATTGCACTTTTACAAACTTCTCCAGTGTGAATATTTCCAAAGTTTCTTGAACTGTGTCTGGTAATCTTATTCCAGTGTTTGTACTGGAGGCAATCTGCAACAGACAATGCAATTTAATTAAACTTGAACGTGTTTACTTTGATTAAATTCTAGAAACATGGTATTGTACTGTTTTCACAAGTCAACATTGTTTAAGCAGTGACATTACCTGAGCACCCACTGGCAATGCAAACACAATCCTGCTCATGCACTGAATGCAGCCTGTGGCTATTGCCTTTGACAAGCAGTTCTGACAGATCAGTATTCAAATTCAAGATCCCTATTTTTTCTTGTTTTCTTTTCATTTTACTCCCACCACTTGGCTTCCCAACATTCATCCAAGTGTGGGGTGTGCGAAAGATACACAGAGACCACCCAGGACTCTCCTCATGAATTATTCATGATGGAGATGTGAAAGTATCATGGTAGGATAATTAATCATACAGCTAAATATAGATGAAAGGTATGTTTTGTTTGCTCAAGTTTCGCTTGTTTTATTTTTGGCTATATATGAAACTTGCACCAGCAGGGAAAAATTAAACTGTGTCACTCATTACTCTACTATAGAGAGCATTCAAATGACTTAATATCTGACATATATACTACATAATGTATGTCACCTTTTTAAATGCAGCTTGTAGAGATGCATTTACTCAACTCAACTTCATTTATATAGAACCCTTCATACAAACATGCAGCTCGAAGTGCTTGACAGAGCAAGGATAAAACGGCACAGACAAAAAAGTAAAAAACAAAACATAGAAAAAAATACAACATAGACAATAAGTAGAATTTTATACATTTTCATTGTTATTGTTATAATAAAAATTACAACAATAAAATAAATAAAGGCTTTTTTTATAGCTGCTCTGGAGAAACCAGGAATGGATAACGGGTGGAAATATAACGACAAACAATTTCACTGATATTCTAAACTTGATGCGAGCTTTAGGAAATCTATCCCACAGTGTTTGAAGTGGGCGTAAACAGCGTGAAGCACCATAAATGCAATATTGACTGAGACATTCCTGACAAGAATCAGCAGGACGGTCATTTTGGACATTATCTTTTGCCACCTGCTGTATCTTTTATTTTATTTTGTTTCTGCTGTTCTACAAAAACTGAATCACATGGCCTGATCAATATCCAGTAAGGCTTTGTGATCCCTGCATGAACTATAATCCCATGGGACAACCATATTGGTTGGCTGATAAGAGCAAACTATAAAACAGTCAAATCACTCAAACGCCTGCTTTGATTCGTCCCCTGGGAGTTCATTAACCCTTTGTCTGTCTTCAGCCGTAACTGCAGTCAGATTAGCCCTGCTATGTGAATTCCCCTGGGTAGTGATCATACTGTGAGGTGTTGAGGCAATACTGCATGCCTTTATGTGTATACAATATTTTACTTCAGTAAATCAGTAGCAATGTTGCATTTACATTTTGCCATTGTAAAACCATTGTGGTGTGCTAAATTTGTGTTGATAGCACTGATATGCAGTGGAGTGCAACCTGCAGCAATAACATTAGCATTCATGACATTAACACTGTAATACCTCATCTTACACCTATCATAAGATATTTGCACAGCTTTATTTCACCTGAGACTAAATTATGTACTGAACTAGTAACATCAGAACAGGGAAGCTGAGTGGATTTAACTTTGTGACCATTGTTTATTGTCCCCAGCTGTTTTCATTTTTTGTAATTTTTTGTGTCAGTGGTAGTCGAGCTTTCTATCTGCATATGCATATTAAAATCATCTGAGCATTTGCATTGTTTTTCATTATTTTCCAATTTTTACTACTGTAAATTGTACATCTAAAGGTAGCAGATGACCGTAGCAGACTGGATAACAGCATGGAGCATTTACAAAAGGCTTTATGCCCATTTGTAAATGTAATCATTTAAAAGTATACAGTAAATACTCTATACTTTATAAAACATTATGATTTATTTTTGTAGTAAATGGCCCTAAACTATTTCCTCAATGGGCTTTACAATCGGTACAATGTATAGTACGACCCCCTTATCCTTAGATCCTCAATTAGAATTTTTTAAAAACAGAAGCCTCAGGAAGGGATCCCTCTTCCAAAATGGACACAACAAGCAATTTATGTTGTATATACACAGTAAACAGAAATCATTTTTATAATAAAATTACAATATGGAGAATGACAATACATTAAGTGCAAACTTATATGAAGAAACTGTACTGAAATTCATTTGATGTTTAAAAATGTACCTATAATCCTTTGAACCTTTGCTGATAATGTTTTGTTGTTTAAGAATTTGATTTGATTAGAGTGTGAACATACCATAGATCCACTGGAGTCGATCAATACATCAGTACCTTCCCCTCCGACTGTGTTTGAAATACCAGTGTAAACCCTCATCAGAAGATGACTGAGACTATATGAGAGAGAAAAATATAGAAGCAGATATCAAGGGCTACATAAGGCTGCATTGTCTGTTGCGAGGCACCACAAGCTTCAAAATTGAAAGGAGTTTAATGGCATTGAGCTGCAAGGTCAGAGGGCAGATCTCTTGATTGGGTGAGGAGAGAGAAACCCAAAGAGGAAAGAGAGAGGGGGGAAGACAAAGAGGGAGATGCAGAGGAACAAGCATCACACGCGCAGAAAATAATGGCACAAGAGAATGAGATTTGAAACAAGAGCTTGTGAAGACATTTTGATTTAGAGGACGAGATGGAGAGAAGTCTTGCGGATATTTGTACAACATTTCTTGCCGCCAAGTATACTGAAACACTGTCGGGACATCACAGAGATGCATGGGTATGTTAGAGCTGCATGTGTTCTTTTTAGCTAACGTCATGAATCATTTCTGTAACTTGCAAAAAGAAAATGTTTAAAATTTTATATCTGCATTTGTTTGTCTGTTATTTTGGGCATAAAATACTTCTTGTCCAGTGGTCTCTCATGGGTGTGCTGAAGACTGTATGTGCAGATTGATGCCTGATGCACCTATGGTAACACTGGTTGCTTTAATCAATTCTTAAAACTTGTGCAAAATGTTACAGTATCACACTGAATGAATATGGAGTCATTGTTTATCAGTTTGACTAAGAGATGTTTGCAGTGTCTCATTAATACTGAAAAGCATCCTCTCAGCACAGCACTTGGTCTAAGCTGATGTACTTTTGGCAGTAGGAAACATGATGCTTTCATTATGCTGCAGAAAATACCGTTGTTTTCTGAATTTTTGCTACAGGCATCTATGGAGTCAGCTGTACGTGTCTCCCTTCATTATGGCTGATTGTTGGTATGGTTGCTTTGCTGTTTTACCCACAAGTCCCTGTGGTTGAGTCATAGTACCGATGAAACACCACCTGACTCAGACCTGATGTAGGCTGTCCAGACGTGGAGGGGGGCGAGGGGGGTTGACTCCACAAGGGCTCTCAGGAGCCCACACAATGTGTTAACGGCGGCTGCAGATGCATTTTAATCAGTCCACGCAATTTATCTCCTTCAGTTCAAAGCCAGAGAAGGAAGAAATTCACTTTCACTTCTGCTTACCTTTTTAAAAATGCTCTTTAGACATGAGGCTGAACAAAAATACAGTCTAGGGCAGTGAAACTATATGAGATCAGTGACGAAAATTTGAGGCAGTCTTGCTGGTTATGCAAGTTTATGATGAAGTCATTAAAGGAAGAGGAGATTAAGGAAAGGAGGCTGAAGGAGCTTCTGTCTTCATTTCCTGTCCGACTCTTATCCTTTCTTTACCTGTTCCTGGCAGCAGTCTGCCATGATTTAGGGAGCAGTTCTTTAACAGCAGCAGCACCCAGGTTCAATTGTCTTTGTTGGCATGCGTGTACATACACTGCTGTTTTTACCCATGAGAAAAACACAGCATCCCTCGCAGCTTCAGGGGTGCTGTTGTGGGCTAATCTCTCTGTGGAGGCATCAGGTGGAAAAAAAAAAGTCCCTCCAGGCATCACTGACTTATCGCTGTAGCGTTGCCTGAAATGTGAAATGAAAAATGTCAAACCTGAATCACGCTTTGTGGTAGTTATACATTGTAACATCATATCTCTTATTGTAGCTAAGTCCCCAATCATTGGAAGTTTGTTATTATAATAAGAATATATTTGCACTCATCCGTATAAATGCCCACATAATGCTCGTATGACAGGGATTCTGGTCCCCGATGCAGTTATTGATTTTTCACTCAGATGCAGATCGAGTAACCTAGTGAGCTACATGTTATATTTAGTGTTTGTGTAATAGAAAATGTGCTACATAGCACAGTGGTGCAAGTGGTGATCAAGGTGCAGATGGTGAAAGATCAGTTTTCATTATCTAAAAATATTGCTAGTTACTATGATTAATGAGTGTGAGTTTTTGCTGTCCTTACTGCGGTGGAATATTAATATGTTCTGTGTGTTTAAAACAACAGAGATGTTTATCAGCTGCATGGCATGTTATGCATGTGGCTATGTGGAAGGATCCAAGGTGTTTTACAGGTGAATGTGTATGATTTATATCAGTTATTGTAAATTATAACATTGAATGTCTTTTTACTTTTGATATGCACTATTATTTAATTTTTTTATTTTCTGGGTTTTTGAGGACCATACCGACAGTGATACTCAAGAGTTAAAACAACATAAAAGTATACAGTAAGGAAATATTTTTGAGAAGGATCCGTTCAGTTTGGTTATGAAAGTCACAGTGAAACTGCAGTGAAAACGTCTTCAGCATCCATTATGTGATGTATTTCTAAGTGAAACGGGATTTGTGGGCAAAGTATAGTGACAAAAGGGATTTAAATCAAATCACCTCCGACTATGATATTGCTCAGCTAGCTTCTGCAACACAAAAGCTAACGGTTCTGTGTGGTTTTATATGATGGGCAGGGTTAGCTAGTCGCCCAAATCACGTTTGATTTGAGTTAAATTTCTGTAAATTTAAGATTTCAAGATGATTTTTTTTTTTTACAGATATTTGACATATACCAAGAGATGTCTGAACAATTAAGGGAAACAGGATTACAATTTGGAAATGTATTTTTTATTGGCAGTGCACTCTAATGGACAAACCATTTAATGGCAATACTGGTTCTCCTGCAAACAAAAATATGGCATCCCTGTACTGCTTATTGGCCGACATATATGCCAGTGACTATATATCTGCAGCCTGGCTGATTCATCAGTCATGTTCAAAATGTTTCTCCAGTGCAAATCTTTAACAAATCAAATTCTGAATCATTTCAGGCAGTTCTGAAAACAAACAAAATGTAGAATTCCTACCATGGGATCAGTTAAGTCAGTACAGAAGAGCAGCTGGCTCTCCATATCTGGCTCTAGATTTGTTTATCAGATACCTATTTAGACAATTTACCCTTGTTAATGTGAGATTAAGTATCTTTCCTGAGTGTCCTGATCATAGTGAAGAAACACAGACTTCTCTCTGGAGATCATTATGACCTGCTTAAGTGGTACTATAAAGAACAATAACATCACCTCACTATCAATATAAAGGTGCATTAATGTTTATATTGTATGAGTCTAATGGGAGTGGAGAGTGGGTGTCATTGTAACTCAGAAAAATACACCGCAATAGAACTCTTAACACATAACACATTGCTCTCTAATGAACTGACCAATTGGTTGATTTTTCTTTTTCGCATGTCACTTCGTAAATGCAATGAAATGACAATGCTCTGTTCGCCAGACCTTATTAAGTCCTTTCATATTACCACAGTTTTATTTTCATCCTCATACATTTAATTACCAAGTTGTGTTACCTTCTTTTTACAAGCTCCTTCTTGTCTCCAAAGTTCAGTATTTTTAAAAGCTATTAAACAGAGGATTAACTCTCTCTCCTCTGTGAGGCTTTCCTTATGGGATGAATCAAGATCTGACTGTTTGATGCGGCCGTTTTGACTCTTTCCCCAAACTAAGGGTTATCAGACACAGAAAAGAGAAACTCAATCTACCAAGTTTATCTCTAATTAAAACGAATTAATTGAGCTTTGACTTCACTCTGCAAGTAAAGCAGAAGGGCAATTTGAGCATGGAAGTCTATTATTGCCCCGAAGCTGTTGATCCTCACTGTTAAGGGCTCAAGGTCCCAAAACCCTCGATCATGTGACTATTATGTTGCTCTTGCAGTGTGTGTCTTTGCCAAGTTGAATCCAATTTATGAAAACAATTACCAACCAGGGTTTTGGGATTTTTCACTGCCATCTGTGTTTATAATGAATGATCAAGGTTGCTGCTGCTCTTCTTTTGTGTTTCTTATTCCACTGCTTCTACCATTAGAAATACTGCTGTCTTCTCCTGTTAATTATTTGTGTTTGGAATAATTGATGGAGCCTGAGTTGTTTAATGGTATCCAGGTCACATCCTGAGACGGCATTTTGTTGCATGAGAATTCAGATTGACAGTGGTTTATTAGAAGTACAGTGTCATTTTGCATCTTGGCAGGCTCACCTTAAAGCCTCGCTGCCCTTTACAAAAATCCTTTCAATAATGGATAAGGCAAAGATCACTGCAGTCTCTTCCCTCTCATTATGATCCCATTTGATCACTCGCCAATGCACTTTTGAAAAAGGTGGGTTAATTGCACACTCTGACTATGAACTAACCTGCAAGTTAATAACATCTTTCCTTCAGGGTAGCATCATTATAAGATATAAGCCTCATTAAAATAAAATGATGATTTAATAACTTTCCCTTACAATGACCCTTATGAGGATGATCTGTTATTTTGTAGTTATCTGGGAAATTAAGACATCAAACACAGTGCTTTTGCATGTCCTCTGCTGTTTTCAGAAAGCAAGAATTAACTATCTCTTGACCACAGAAACTTTAATTGCGCAGTGGGGATAACAGTGATTGTATATAGAGCTTACACTAACCATGCAGACATCTGTGCATATGTCAAAGTGGTGAAATAGTTTTATTTCGTCCTTTTTGGTATTTTCTGAAAGAGCCAACTTTGTTATTCAATCCTCATTATGATGTGTTGGACCCATTGACGTGAGGGCAGTCATGTCAGATGCTAATGTACAAGAGAGCTTGCCGTATAACTGCTGCACCCAGTATGTAGCACATTCTCTCCCTGCATGATTACACATAATGTTGCTTTCATTATTGCTTTATTCCTCACACAGCCCCGTACCTCTGTGACTTTGCTTGAGCTCTGAGAGTTAATTTTCCTCCTTTTCCTTCCTTTCGAAGTGGCTCTTCCTCCAGAGCAGTCTTCTGAGTCAAAATATCAAAAATTTGACGCTTTGATTATGCTTTTTAAGGGGTGTTGATAATTGCTGGGTAAAGAAAGCAACTGTCTCCCACCATCCACCATAAACGCAGGGAGGCTTTTCTGTGTGAAGAGGAATCACATTATGTGCAATGATCAGTGCCTGGGGGCCACATCAAACACAGTCTGAAAACCTTTCCAGAGGAGATAGAGGCAGGCCAATTTCACAAGTGGCTTTTTATTGGTTGATTGCACAAAGGCCAAGTTGTTATCTAAATCCTCAAACTACTTGGGCAAAATAAGAAGTGCCTTGTGAGCGTTCAGGGTGTGCAAACTTACCCCTCAGATGAAAGCCCAAGCAAAATGTTTACAACCAATAGTTTGCCAGGATTACGGCTTAAGAGACTAAGTGTAAACAGACTGTAGTGGTTACAAAGTCGGCCAGTGACAAACAGTGTCATTGCTAGTGCAGAAAAACCGGTGCACGCCAACTTTGATTTTCATGTTTTCACTTGAACTGACTGTTTATATAATCTTTTAACGGATTAACATGTTTCATGCCCTTACAGCCTGCATTCAAATCAATTCAACACACAGGATTTTTAAAGAGTAAAAGTCATATACAGTTTAACTGTGGTTTTTCAAGATACACTCAATATGTTCGCATCAGTCAAGTCAGACCTTTAAACATTGCCAAGATCATGTTGCAGTCTAACTAGCCAACCTCCTGTACAGTGAGGTTTACCATTGAGTTATTTAATTTATCATTTCGCTAATAACATTTGCTCCATATTGGAGCTGTTGGGCTAATTAGTTGGTAAATCATTTGAAATCAAACATGGATAGTGGGTGTCCACTCTGCCCATCAGGGGGAGAGACACTGATGAGCAAACTGACCCGTGATTGCTTGATTCAGTTTGCTCCAATTAAAACAAAATCAACTGCCATGTTTCTGTGAAGTTCCTGGCTACTGTAACTCAGAGGAGCTTACAGGAAAGAGTACGCTTAGGACCACAGCTGTATTCTGTATGTGCAGCATCTAAAATCACCATACATATACAGTGTGTGTGTGTATATATATATATATATATA